>JAGVVM010009262.1:0-30367 GCA_019149425.1 Psidium friedrichsthalianum
CCCGAACCCAAAATCTCTAGCTTTCACAGAATCGAGCGATCTCTCCCAAATCGCTCGATAGGGTTCCCAGTCATACCCCTCCAAAAAATGATTGGTCGCGACTTCAAATTGCACGTACACCGATGCACATATCACTGACCACACTAAGGTCGAACCCGGATAAACCCGTCATAATTTGGTATGGGCCTAGGAGGGCCCGAACGAAGCCCCGATCTCCATAAACAGGCCCAGCAATCTATTAGCCCACTGCTTCCCGTTCTCGCGAGTTGGGAAAGGGTCGCGACAACAGTAACCTTTATCACAAGAGAAATCCATGAAGTCACAAAACATAATTACAATTGAGATTAAAACTAAGCATGAAACACGACTCATAATAAGACAATCAAGATATTTTTCCTTTTTTTTTACGACACGATCTATAAGCGAATGCACCTCCAACTCTTTTCGAAGTCGTGCATTTTCCTTAGCCAAAGTTTTCACTTGCTTCATGATCTCTTGTGCCTTCTTCTCATAGGCTTCCTTCTTGACTTGACAAGTGGGCTTCACGAATACCAATGGACACTTGGAAGCAAATGAGCTAGTATAGAATGGTACTGCATATATTGGGCCATCGCATGATAAAGCCTTTCTTTTCCTTTAAGCTCCATCTTGGGTAGTGATAGTGGGTGAGTCTTGGTCTTAAACAAAGTTTGACCAAGATACTTGAGCTCGGTTCTATAATTTCCACACTTCTCAAATTGAACTTGGAATTCATTGGGTGTAAGTAGAGGTGGAATATCTTCCCAACACAAATGTGGTTGTCTTGGGGCATTAGAAATGAGCAAGTGCATGCATGATTCTGCTCTGGACATCAATATCAGCAGCATGAATTCAATATACTTGAGTGCGTACTACTGGCCATCTGGCTTCAACTGACCCCATAGCTTCTTGAGCTCTAGCTTTGGAGTGTGCACAAAATGGATATCGATGCGACCTATTCGTATATAGATCGCGTGCCAAATGACTCGACCTAAATCATGGACCGACCCAAAATAAAAGTAAGGAAAACAAAAGATAGAGTTCAAGAAATTACCTTCTTTAGGGAGGAAATGTCAACCACATAGATATACACATGAGTCGTGAATTTAATTTTAACTCTTTCAGCAAAATGAAGTGATGGATGGAACGACATGTCGCGGCCTCGCATACGTTCACCATAACTAGTAGCCGCCTCACATACATAGTCATGACTAGTCAGGTCCAATCACTTCAGTTTGGTTCGGTCGACAAGCGTAACGCCCATGCATCGTAACCTCACGTACATGAGAATGACCCTTGAGCCATTTTTTGGGAGAAGTTCGGGATTCAAGTGGGATAACCTTTAGCAAAACCTTATCACCAAGGTTAAAGAGCCACTTAAATACCATCCTAAAATTATTGGTGTGACTCGGATTCGGTCACAAATCAAATGTGGTGTAGTGTAATTACACTAATGGCATGCACAACATTTCAAATCAATCAGTGCTCCAATAGTTCAAAGAATTATAACTAAAATTACCCTTTCACCAACCTGCAAAACAAGGGTTTAGCCAGACACTTCCCCCCTTATAACTCTCATTCTGCAAAATTATTTAACACCTAAAGATTAGAATCCAACCAATTGTCAAATCAAATGAATTTTCATGAAATTTTTATAGCTTAAGTCCTCTTTAAATTTTTTGCAAAAAAAAATCATTTTTATGTCCTCCAGCAGAGTCGCCAAGCTGTCGCGACCTAAAAAATCGAGCTTTCCAAATTTTAGGTTAATGGATTACCAAATTAATTAATTAGATTAATTAACTTAGCTCGAACTCTCCCAAGTTCTACCAAATCATGACTTATGGTTCAAGTGATCATTAGACAAAAAATTTTAATTTCTGGAGTCGTCACTAATTATTTTGGCTAGGTTGATTAGATACCTAAATAAAGTATTGGGAGGAATACTTTATTCTTATGAACCAGAAATCAATGAGTTCGGGAACTTGGTCACATTAATTTTTCAATTAACGCCCTTTCGTTATCAATTTCATGAAAAATGTTCAATTTGAGACTTATGATGATTTTTCACTTGAAGTTTAAAGGTGCAAATTTTTTATTTTTTTTATGACAATGTGAAGAACTAAACTATATGCAATGCATGCCATGAATATTTTTTTTAAATGTGAATTTTCATTTTTGAGATGTAATCTTAAAAAAATGTGGTTCAACATAAATATTTACAAGATAGATCATGCGTGCAATTATCTAGATAATGTGAATTTTTGAAAGATGTAATTTTCAAGCATGGCAATGGAATGATATATCCAACAAAATTTAATCGGGATTCAAATCAATCAATTTATGCAACGAATTTTTTGATATTCTAAATATTAGAATCGTTACTTAATTTGGCGGATTTGACTACCAAATTCAAACTTTGTATTGCGTTGTTGATCAAGATCTCAAATCACGACTCCAACAACAGGGATGGATATAGTTTTGTGTCGATGGAATTAGCAATAGTGGCACCGAGTTTTCAAACTTTCACTTTTCAAAACTCTCATCTAAACATATGCTCTCATTTGGTTCCCTTTGGATTTTCTTCATAATTCTATTCCAAAATATTCTTTCTTCCTCTTTTTATAGCCTTCTCTTCTATCTCTCTTTCTCCATCTTTATCCACCCTTCTCTCTATCCATCTGCCTTTCTTCATCTCCATCTCCATCTCCATCTCCCTTTCCCTTTCTCCACCTTCTCTTCTCTATCTTTCTTTCTCCATCTTCCCTTCTAATTTCTCTACTAACTCACCTTTTTAGTTATTTGCAAAACAGTTTCTCAAATTTTAAATATTTACATTCTAGTCTTTGAAGTCTTAAGTATTTGCAATTCAGTCCCTGATAAAATATTTCTTTAAATCCAAGCCTTCATAAAATTTTCAACACATTTCCCCCATGCTTAGTCCAATCGCCTATCAATTTAAGCCCATAGCCTTCGCCACAACTAGAATAAGATGTATGAATAAATATGAAAAATGATTTAATTATTTTTGGCAAGAGCTAAAATTATTTTTATTTTTTTTATGAAAAATGATTAAAAAGGTTAGTCAAAATTTAGGTGTCAACAGTACTTATCGAAGGTGTGCCCGATAATTAATCTAGATAAGCAAGATGTCACGATGCTTAGGGCATTGTAGGCTTTGAAGCATGGGAACTTCCTATGCCGAAATTATATCCTTAACAGTTTGATAGATTCCCTTTATAATTTTTATTGTAACATTGAAACTGCCAAATAATTAGGGAAGTCCTTGGAGAAAAAATATAAGATTGAGGATGTGGGCACTAAGAAATTCGTGATTGCCAAATTCCTAGACTTCAAGATGATAGATTATAAATCTGTCATGAGTCAAGTTTACGAGTTGCAAATAATTCTAAATGATATCTTTATATGAGGGAATGTCATTCAATGAATCATTCCAAGTGGCATCTATAATTGAGAAGTTACCTCTGGGTTGGTCAAACTTCAAAAATTATTTGAAGCACAAACGGAAAGAAATGAGCCTTGAAGATCTCATTCTGCGCCTCAAAATTGAGGAAAATACTAGAAGGAATGCAAACCCTCATATTGAATCAAAGGCTAACATTGTCAAGTCTTCCAATTCCAAGCAATTAGGGAAAAGGAAGAAGTCTTTTCAAGGAAAAGGCAAATAGAAGGAACAATTCCAGAAATTTCAAGGATATGTTTAGTTTGCAATAAGTCTAGTCATTATGCTAAGGATTGTAAGAAGCATCTGAACAGAGGTAAAGGCGGTAGTGCAGTCAAGCAGTCAAATCTGGCATAGCAGGAAGATAACGAGAGACTGACTGCTATGGTGGTGTCTGAGGTATCCTTGGTGTCAAACAAAATCAACTAGTGATTGGACACAAGTACCACAAATCATATTTGTGTGGATAAACACTTATCTTGTCATATGAGAAGGCTGAGAAAGATGAGATGCTTTATATGGCTTGCTCTACATTAGCAAAATTTGTCGGTAGAAGAAAATGATCCTAAAGTTCACTTTCGACAAGAAGATTGCCTTGTTAAATGTGTTGCATATATCGGAGATCTAGAAGAATTTCATTTCTGGCCCCATACTTGTCAAGAAGGGTTTCAAAATTGTATTTAAAGCTGACAAGTTTATACTTTCTAAAGGGGGAATGTATGTGGGAAAATGGTACTTGAGTAATGACTTATTCAAGGCCAATGTGGCCGTCATTAATGTAAACTCAAAATTCTTGTACCCAAAGACTGTTAATAAAGAGAAATCTTTATTTTATATTGTTGTGTCTCCTAATCTTTGACATTATAGATTAGGATATGTAAACTATGACACAATGAAGAAGATAACAAACTTGAGACTATTCCAAAATTTGAGTTGAATGCCTGTTACAAGTGTGATACTTGTGTTGAAGCAAAGTTTGCTAAAAAATCGTTCAATTCTATTGAAAGAACAAGTGAACCTCCACAACTAATCCATAATAATCTATGTGATTTAAAGTAGTAGAGGTGGAAAGAAGTACTTTATCACCTTTGTGAATGATTGTACTCGATTTGGCTATGTTTATCTGTTAACTAGCAAAGATGAGGCTATGAACATGTTTATCAAGTTTAAAAACGAGGTTGAGAGCCAACTTGATAGATGAATCAAAGTACTTAGGTCTGGCAGAGGAAAAGAATATAGTTCTTCCAAGTAAAAGGAGTTATGTGTAAGTTTGGGAATAATTCTCCAAACAACTGCACCTTATACATCGCAACAAAATGGAATTGCTGAACGGAAGAATAGAACTCTAAAGGAGATGACTAACATCATTCTCTTAAGTTCTTATTTACCTTAAAACTTGTGTGGGGAGTAGTTCTAACTACTCCCCATAAAAAAATGAGTAAGACTCCATATAAGCTATGGAATGGAAGGCTACCAACCTACAATTTTTTGAAAGTATGGGGGTGCCTAGACAAGAATGGGAATTCCTCCTCCTAAAGAAACTTGGTTATGACCTAAAACGATGGATTACATATTCATCGGTTATGCTCAATATAATAGCACATATAAATTTTGGTTCACAAATCTGAAAATGCAAAAATTCATGCCAACACTATCCTATAATCGAGGGATGTTGAATTCCTTGAAGATATTATTCTGTGAAAAGAAATCAGGGTGAGCCTTCTCAAAAGAAATTCAAAATCTGATGATGAAATTGAGGTTGAGGATGTTGAGCTTCAAAAGAGTAAGAGGTCACAAATTGCAAAATCTTTTGGACCTGACATTTCTAGCATATATGTTAGAAGCTAAGCCTCAAACATTCAAAGAGACAATGTCATCTCTAGATGTTCCTTTCTAGAAAGAAACTATTAACAATGAAATTAATTCTATCATAAATGCAACCGAGAACCAATCTTGATTCAGAGATACTTTGTGTGAGATCTAATTCTGGGCTTACACCAATAACTAGCGGCTCAAGACTAAGTTCATCAACTGGTTAAGTATGTCCGATAGGTTTTCATTAAAGAAGGTTTAAAGAGAAAACTAGCTATCTTTTTGCAGTGTATTTCCACAGGCACACTTGAAATTTCTCGAGTCTTAGTTCTGTTGAGCCATCATGTGGGGATTGTCGTAATTGATAGGTTAATGGCTCAATTTATGTTTGCGTAATCGACATGGTTTAATGGGAGTGTAATCGATGTGCTCTTATGTCGACATGTAACCGACATGTATTTATGTTTGTGTAACCGGCATGGTTTAATGGGATCGTAACCAACATGTACTTATGTCAGACCGACATGAATTAGTGTCAGCGTAGCCGATGTGGATTAATGTCGGCGTAACCAACATTTTTCTGGTCTATGAATAGACGTATTTTCGTAGTTTAGAATTATAACGGAAAACTTACAACCCTAAGCACATTCCTCTCATAATTGTCCTCTAAGTGTGTCAATTTCGAGAAATGTTCAACAGAGTCCTGTTCGTATAGTGCTGATACAAATAGGTTCGAGGTGTTGTATATCGGGAGGCATAGTTCATAAGTTGCTTAGCACCATTGGCAGGAATTAATCGCCTTAAAGAGATTCTGTTAGCTGTATCTCACCTCTTTATTCGTTTGTAATCTTTATTTGTAAAACATTGTACATTGGCTTGATTGATATCAAATAGTATTATCACCTTCTTCATGTTATTATTTTTCTAATTACAAAAAACAGTGTCACGTACTTCCCTCGATCCGTTAACATGTTCGCTCATTTTCCCAACACTGGTAACAAGCTTCACCTAGGCAAGATCTACCCCCCTTGGGGCCATTGAGGTCGTACAATCGCAGCATTACCTTGCAAGGGTCACACGTCCTTTGCAGAGAAGTTTGAATTGAGAAGTAGACCATAGATGATAGAATTAGGAAGCAAGCTAAGTATTCTAAAAGCTTAAGTTGTATTTGCCGTGAGCCTAAAGGGTAAAAGTACATAATTAGGAAGGCAAAGATGAGCCTATTTAGATTTAAACTAAGAATCTCTTGCTCTAATACCATGTGAGATTTAGTAAGACCCTTGTTACTTTGAAAGCTTAAATTTGTATAGAAAGACGTGATTTAATATTTAAATATTATAATGCTTTCTTTTTGCTTTCACTTTACCTCATGCTTTCAATTTTGGGCTCATACCATGAAAAATCCCAAATTGGTACACTTGTAACAATTTTACCATAAACTATTTTTTTACTACAAAAAATTCCAAACCTGTACACCAATGATAATTTTACCCCAATTTATTTTTTTAACACGAAAAAACTCAAACTACTACACATTTAATAAATTTATCCCAAACTAATTTTTTTACTAGAAAAATCCTTAAATGGTACAAATGTGACAAATTTACCCTCCGTTAATTTTGTTAAATTTGATGAAACCCCCAAATTGATACACTTGTGACAAACAGAGGATAAAAACCCCTAAATATGTACACTAGCAATTGTCATGTGTCATCCAACTTAGGAATTCGACGATAAAATTTAATGAAAACTAATGAAAGATAAAATTGTCACATGTGTACTAGTTTGGTGTTTTTGCTGGTCAAAAAAAATAGTTTAAGGTAAAGTTAACTCAAGTGTACCAGTTTATGGTTTTTTTGTTATATTTGCCCTTCAATTTTTTTTCGAGCTCCCTTGCTTGGAGTTTCTTGCTCGAAAGTGTAGCACCCCCATCCAGATGCTACCATCAGAATCGTGACGCCCAAGTCATCATAGCTATCTGTTCTTACTAGAGACCATTGTTTTCATACGGCGGAAAGGTATAGGGATTACAAAGGAATCTAGATAGACACGTCGGTCTCAGCAAACATACGCATATAAGACTACAAAAGATGGCTATCCATTATATTCTTATTTATGTACACCGAACAGTTTGGGTAGGAACACGAGGAGACTAACACTAGGACTAATATCGAGCCTAACTCAGCTATAAATGCTACTAAATGTCTCTATTCCAACAGTAATCCAAAATGTCGTGACCTTCGCCAAGGTTCACGGGCTTCCAAAAATGTCATGCTATCTGCTCATCCAATCACACCTAAGTCGCCGCTCTAGATGGCCCACCTCCAGCGGCCCCATCACTGAGAGCACCCCGACTATTGCTTCCATTGTCCTCATCGAAAAGCTTGTGAGGTAGTGGGCCCTTACGCTGTCCGTCGATATTAAGGAATATCGACACATATTGGGTCACCTGGTGAGTCATGCCCATGACTATGTCAACGATCACTATGGCAACGACGTGAGTGAAGGTCATACCAAGGACGTCAAGCAGAAGGAAGTCTTGGGACTCAAACTCAATGGAGATGGGAAGGTTGAGTGGGACCCATGTGGTATCGGAATCGAACTCATGTCTATCAATCTAAAACAAGAAACACCACATATGTAAGTATACTTAGTGACTAAATTCAGTTACTCAAACACTCGTTCGATTCGCCGGACTATTCGGATCCTGAAAACTAATCATCCCTTCTCTTAGATAAAGCATTGAGTAAAATAACACATATAATACTGCAGGGCATAAGAAATGCAGATGGGCATAAGAATGAGTGAGTGAATGCATGTTCTCCTCTTCATGTTATTCCACTACCAATATACCCGAGTCGATAGCCAACTCGTAATCTAGTCCCCTCTTTCTGGCACCTCTTTCCGGCCTTCATGCCGTCCCTCGTAGTGATTTTCCACGATGACTTCTTCACTTCGAAGCTTCACGACATTTTGTTACGTGGTCCTCTTGATGCCACCAACCGGGGCATCCCGTCTCTCTCGGGGAAGTAATCAAATTTTTTTCTCCTGGCCCTCCATTCCTCTCACCACAAGGTATGCATGAAGAGCTAATGCCAAAATACGAGTTCTACATATACACTCAGGATGTAACCCTCAGCAGACTCAATATCGTCTCATCATATGATGTTATAATTTTACGCAGTTAACGTATTTGATTTACACCCATTTCCAACTATGTCGTGGTCTACCACTCACCCGTGATTAAAGACTAGTTTAGCTCCTCTTCTTTTAGGAATTACCTGAGAATACGTTGTAGAATTCAGTCCATTTACTAATATTAGTTCTCTCGTTCTGAGGTTATCTCATTACTAATCCATTAGATATGTATTTCAGAGTTAAGCTATCTCATCCGTCGGCAGTGAAGGCATCCTCGATCACAATACTTCTGGTGACTTCAAGTGGCCTATTACTTCGGTTTGGATTAGAGTGTATGGATAATGGGCGATGAGAGCCCCTTACTGTTTCAATTTTAACCATGATTAGTCAAAGACCTCATTACCTAAATCCATCCTTACCCCAGACCATTCCTAGTTGTAGCATGCGGATTACGAAGCCAGCGTCGGCTCATAACAGGTTTAAGGACCCATGGTATCACAAATGGGCAATCCTGAATCTCTACCTCTCTTCAGCATAGATTGAACAACAGCCGAAGTTGATGTTTAATCTCTCGGTTGGGTGATGGGTAAACCATCAAGTGAGATTTTTCCTTAGACTGAAGTCCATTTATTGTTTGAGTTAATAATTGTTCAATTGCTAGCCCGAAAAACTTTCGTCCTTTATGTTAAACCATCCTACACATTGATCTAGCCTACTATCCAGCAATTCGCTATTTCCTTGGATCAAACCACATCGTGCCCTCTAAATCCTGCTCGACTTGCTACCACGCACCATTTCATGCACTACTTAGTCCTCATATCAACTATGGGTGATCTTCCTATAACAATGCTGACATCTACCGTAGTTGAACAAGGGCAACAATATTGGTGGAGCAAATGAGGGTGAGAGGGAAGGAATTTACTCGCCTGTTATTTCCAGCAGGGTCGAATTCAGCTTGCTTCTTTGGGAACACTAGCAGTCGACGTCGGTGATGAAAGTTTTGTTAGCAATTGAGTGGGTTCTTTCCTTTTTACCCCTCCCTAGAAGAACCGAAGTTATCCTCCATAAGTGATGAAGTTCTTTCCCCCTTCGTGACGTGTCTTCTCTTGGGTTACTCTTTCCACCTAGCAAACAAACGAAGAACTCCCCCTGATGATGAGTTCCTCTTCCCAAGCACTGCTTCACAATTTCCTATTTTCATGATGAATTTAGTTCTTAAGTGTTTAAGGAGGAGCCCGCCAGGTGGCAACCCTTACTTGTTCACCGTGTCCACATTTCCCCATGGCAATTCCTTCCTCCTCTCTCTAATTTATCCTTAGTTGCCTCATTTCCAATTCTTCCAATAGCGCATAACACTTCTGGGCCGAGGTCTGTGCACCGTGCTCTGTTGAAATCCTAAACTTATCCTTACTCTAGGAGAAGGTTTTATCCTTTTTGGGCGGTTAGTCATATTTCTGTGTGCGACGAGTTACAGAGATTCGGTCTAGCTTGAGTAAAATTTCTTTCTTCAAGTGTGATCCCTGATAATTCGGTGGTTCATTGAGTTTCAACGTCGTGTATTCGGACTTCTGAAACGTCTTCATCTTAGTGTGAAGAGGAATAAGGTTTCAAAGAAATTGTCCCCTAGACATTCGTCCGAAAGTGTTACATCGTATGTTATTCGATCGATCACACTACTCGAGTTCAGGGTGCCGCGGTCCTAATGCAACTTTAGCGCGTTGTTCGTTCGCTACTTCATACGATCGGTATGTAAGTAATGGTAAAGCAATCCAAGTTCTGCAATGAGTGGAGCATCGCCAAGTTATCGTTCCCTTTGGTAGGTACTTGCACCTCGATCATTATTTTGGCCCCATATCCTCATTGTATTCGTCGATTTTATCCTGATAAAATTTGTGAGTCTCCTAAAACATCATTTGTATGCGTGGCACGCCCTAGACCTCAAACATGTTTTAACGAATACTCATCCTCCCGTTCCTCTCCTAACCTTTTGGGAGTAACTAGAAATTTCAATCCTGATGAGGTGTTTCATTGCAGGGCCGCACAACGTCTAATTAGTCGAAATCCTCAGGCCACCTAAGATTAAGCTCCTTTTCTAAACCGATGTTTCCTTTCAATAGTCTCATGGACTTTGTATCTCTCATATAATCTCCTTCATTATCTATTGCGAATCAACCCGATGGTAAGTCAACTATCTAATCCATTTCGTCTACTTTCCCATTGTTTTGAACTAATTAAATGGTGAACCGCCTCTATGTCTATCAACTTTCCTTCAATGATTTGAAGCAGCTATTCTTAGAGAACACTCATTTAAGGATTGAATACTAATCTCAGTTACCATCACTTTACTAATAACCATGTCTTATAATTACATAACAATAGATGAGGAACCATTTTTCAGGATGCTATAGAAAGACTATTGGTAAATCTCTCATGAGTAAGGGTGAGCATGATTCTAGAGTATAACCTCCAGTAAATCTCTCATGAGTAGGGGTGCGCATGACTCTAGGGTATAACCTAAAACTTAGAGAACTAGACCGGTGGGAATCGATCGATTCCAAGTTTTAAGGCATGGAAGGTAGGTTCCTAATTCTAAAAACTATGGAACCTGTTTTGATGAGTAAGTTCCAAGTTTCAAGCTGGAACCGAAACCTAAAACCTAGAGCAACTATTTATATTTTTTCTTGATATATGTCTTTGCATTATCTTGTGGTATTTCATGATGTTTGATGATGAGTATGTAATCCAGAATCACTTTATCATTGAGATTTTTACTTTGTTAATGTTTCATATTTTTAATGTGTCCAAATATGAGTGGTGGTAACTCCGCCTATGTATGCTTACATAGCCTGTCCCAAGCCAGGGTAAAAGAGAAGAGTTGGCATCAGGCATAGTGAGCGGGTCGTAAAAAAAGAGCTATTCCCTATGAGATGAACTCTTTAGATTTTTCGTTGGAGCGTACTTTTTTTAGCGACGCGTTGCATCAACGCCCAGGAGTAGCAAAAGATGGGCAAGGGTCCTTGCACCAAGATAGGTGAATGCGAGGGGTAAGGAAGCTACCCTTGGGCCATCATTCCTAGAGTAATGCGCCCCATCAGTACCCGAATGTGGTGAAAAGTCAACTAGGGTCCTCACACTTTTATGGGCAAATGTGGGGGACAAGAAATGCCCAAAGAGTAAGGATTCGACTGAGAAGTTAGAACATAGGAACCTTAAAGGGTAAATTGAGAGAGTTAGCAGATACTTTTGCTAGAAGGAGAGTGAATATTGCTTGCCTGCAAGAGATTAAATGGGTTGGAGAAAAGGTTAAGGAAGTGGAAGGCACTGGATTCAAGCTATGGTACACATGCACAAAAAAGAGTCAAAATAGAGTTAAGATTTTGATTGATATAAGTTTCAAGGATAGAGTTGTTGATGTTAAAAGATTATGCAATAGAATTATCTCGGTTAAGCTAGTAGTAGGAGATTTGATTCTAAACATCCTTAGTGGGTTTGCCCCAAGTTGGACTACCAGTAGCAGATAAGAAGATTTTGGGAAGATCTAAAAGAGATTTTAAGGAGGATACCATGTGAAGAGAAGGTATTCATAGGATGAGATTTTAATGGACATGTCAGTCAAAGTAGTGAAGGTTTGATAGAGTTTATGGAGGTTTTAACTGTGGGACTGGAAATGAGGGTGGCGAAGACATCTTGAGCGTTGCATTAGCTTATGATTTGATGTTGGCAAATATTGTCTTTAGGAAAAGAAAGTCACATCTAATCACTTTTCGCAGCGGTCAAAATTGTAGTTAGATTGATTTCTTCGTTGCTAGAAGAGATGATAGAACTTCGTATGTAGATTACAAAGTCTACCCTAGAGAATATGTAGCCACGTAACATAAATTAATGGTTTTAGATGTTTGGTATAAAGTACAGAAAATGCAGCGAATGGTTCAAAATCCAAAAATAAGATGGTGGAAGTTAAAGGAGGAAAAACAAACCGATTTCGAGGAAAGGATGCTTCGGGAATGACTGTGATAACTAGAGAGAGAAGTAAATAGGATGTGGAACGAGATGTCTAACTACATACGGAGAGTGGCAAGAGGGATATTAGGTGAAAGTATAGGGAATGGACATCACACAAAGGAAATTTGATGGTGGAATGAAGAGGTGCATGAGGCAATTAAACAGAAGAAGGAGTGTTTCAAATGTCTGCATAAATGTCTTGCAGGAAGGACTGTGGCAACTAGAGGGAGAAGTAAATAGGATATGGAGCGAGATATCTAATTACATACAAAGAGTGACAAGAGGGATGTTAGATGAAAGTAAAGGGAACGGATATCACACAAAGGAAACTTGGTGATGGAATGAAGAGGTGCATGAGGCAATTAAATAGAAGGAGTATTTCAGATGTCTGCATAAATGTCCTAATAAAGAGAATTTGCAACAGTTTAGATTGGCACGAAAAAATACCAAGAAAATTATGCGAAAGACTAGAGGCGAGGCTTTCTCAGATATGTACAAAAAACTTGGGAGTAAAAAGGGAGAAAAAGGCATCTATAGGCTTGTAAAGATAAGGGACAAAAAAAGTAAAGACTTGGCCCAGGTTAAATGTATCAAAGATGAAAATAAAAAAACTATTAGTAAGAGATACATAAGTGAAGGAAAGGTGGATGAGTTATTTTAACAAGCTTTTTAATAGAGAGAGCGATATAAGTGAGATGGATTTGGTGAACGCCTCTGACGATTTAAACAGAAGGTTTGTGCGTAAAATTAGAGCGTAGAAAGTTAAGGAGGCATTAAAGAAGACGAAGATTGGTAAAGTCTTTGGACTAGATGGTATACCTATAGAAGTTTGGGGATGCTTAGTGAATGTTACAATAATTTGATTGACTAAACTATTTAACAAGATTCTCCAAACTAATAAGATGCCTAATGAATGGAGGAAGAGTATCATTGTGCATATCTACAAAAACAAGAGGATATCCAGAACTGTTGCAACTATAGAGGCATTAAACTTATGAGCCATATAATGAAATTGTGGAAAAAAGTTATTGAGTATCGTTTGAGAATAGAAACCAAGGTCTCTATAAATCAATTTGGATTTATGCCAAGAAGATCTACCATGGAGACTATCTTCTTAATACAACGGTTGATGGAGAGATATCGAGAAAAGAAGAAGGATCTACATATAGTGTTTATTGATCTCGAGAAGGCGTATGATAAGATTTCAAGAAAAGATTTGTGGTAGGTTCTTAAGAAGAAAAAAGTACCCTTAAAATATATAGAGACAATCAAAGATATGTATAACAATGTCACTACATGTGTGAAGGCCTGTAATGGCACATCAAATTATTTCCTAATCACAGTAGGTTTACACCAAGGTTCGATTTTGAGTCCTTATCTTTTTGAACTAGTTATAAATGAGCTAACAAAAGATATCCAAAATGATGTGCCGTGATGTATGCTATTCGCAGATGATATTGTGCTTATTCATGAGACCAAGGCTGGAGTTGGCGCTAAATTAGAATTATGGAGAAACACGTTAGACTCTAAAGGATTTACGTTAAGTCAGAGTAAGACAGAATAAATGAAGTGTGAGCTCGCCATGACAAGCGGAGGAGGAGATCAAGAATCAGTGGAGATGTTTGGACAGAAGGTACCTAAGAAAAATGTTTTCAAATATTTAGGATCAATTTTGCAAAAGAGGAGAGAGATTGATGAAGATGTCAACCACAGAATCAGAGCAGGTTGGATGAAATGGCGCAGTGCATCGGAGTTTTTGTGTGATCGCAAAATCCCTCTTAGGCTAAAAGGAAAATTTTATAGAATAGCAATAAGACCTGCGATGCTATACGGAGTTGAATGTTGGCCAATACAGAGGCAACATGAGCACAAAATGGAGATAGTGGAAATGAGGGTGTTAAGGTGAATATGTGATCATATTAGGATGGATAAGATAAGGAATGACGATATTCGACGAAAAGTTAGAATAGTACCAATGACAAAGAAGATGAGAGAACATAGATTAAGATGGTTTGAATATATTTTTCGTAGGCTACTGGATGCTCCAGTAAGAACAGAAGTTTGTTACCGTGAACATGACATGAAGAGAGAAAGAGGTCGGCCAAAACTTATTGAGGGGAAGGTAATAAAACAAGATTTATTGAAGTGGAAAATAGATTGGCTTACGGTTTATTTTATAACGGAGTGGAGAAAAGCTATTCGCATTATAGAGGGGGGAATTTCTCACGTTCCAGGTTGTCCTGTTTAGTTCTTTTTCCTTTTTAAAAAAATCCATATCTTTTTTTATTTTAATATATTTTATGCTTTTCTCTTCGGGTTTATCAACCGTCGACCCCAACTGATTTGGGATAAAGGTAATGTTGATGTTGATGTAAATATGAGTTGTGGTCAATGAATTTTGCAGCAGATTGTTATTAAATATACTTATTTATTGCAATCATTTAATTAAGAATACATATGGAACCTGGATGATAACTTGACCAAGTTATCAAGCGAAAGAAATAAAAGTTGATAATTTGATAAGCAAATTAATATCGGCAAGCAACTCAAATGAGAATTGATAATAACTTGATCAGAAAGAATTGGCTAGTCATCAGAAGAAAAAGGTCAATGTTTTCATGAAATAGTTGGCTAACTTAGGGTGTTGATAGGAAAAGCAAGTAAAAGTTTGTAATAGATAAGAATTCTTTTATCCCGTCAAAGGAAACGTTGGGTAATGTATTTTTCTCAATTTTCTTTGGTTTCTCATTTTTATAAAATAATTATTATCCATGGCTCTATTTGTTTCGCGAAAATAACTTTCAAGAATATTTTTTGGATTTTTTAGCGTTTCGTTTGTGGAAAATAAGCTTGTTAAGAAAAACTTTTTCTACCCATGGGAAAAAACCTCCTTCAAAAGTGAGGAAATTTTTTTTTACTCTTTTTGAAAAGAGGAAAACATTTTCCTCATCTTTACTTACTCTTCTCTTTCACATTTCTTTTTTTAATTATTTTTTTACTTTCTTTTCATTATTTATTTAACAATTTCCCTACTTCTTTGGCCGATGGCCCATCACAGGCAATCGAGGCCAAACCTTGCTAGCTTCGGTGTCGTTGGATCTAGCGAGGCGAGACTCGCAACCTAGCAAAAGCGTGATTTCTCCTCCTTGAATTGACCATCCTTCTTAATATTATGTTGCCACCGTTCGCACACGACTGGCACGAGACATTGAGGGAGGGGGGGGGGGGGGGGGGGGGAGGGGGGGGGGGGGGGGCTCTTCATTGACCCTTCTCGTTTTCACTCTGCATTGACCATGACCAAACGCCAGTGCTGACCCAACTTAGGGCCTGTTTGGTTCAGCATTTGGCCAAAGGACTTTGAAAAAATGCAAATACCTTTGAGCTAAAGGGGTTTGGCGAAATGCAAATATTGTTTGGTAAACTATAATTAAAAGGTGCATTTGGATGCAACTTTGACGTAAATGCTGTTTGGTAAAAACTACCCTTTGTAAATGATTTGATTTTTTTAATTATTTTTAATTATTTCAAATAATTTTTTATTTTTCGAAAAAAATATTATGTTATTTTAATTACTTTCTTTAATTATATTATAATTTTAATTATTTCTATTTTTATATTATTTCTATTTTATTTTTCCAATTTTTTTAATTTTTAATTACTTTCTTTAATTATATTTTATTTTTAAATGATTTGATTTTTTAATTATTTCAATTTTTTATTTTAGAAAAAAGTATTATGTTATTTAATTACTTTATTTAATTATATATTTTTTTTAATTATTTCTATTTTATTTTTCCAAAATTTTTAAATTTTTAATTACTTTCTTTAATTATGTTATATTTTTATATTTTATATTTTTAATTATTTTATTTTCCAATTTTTTTTAATTTTTTTAATTAATTTTTTTAATTATTTTTAATTTTTAATTAATTTTTAATTTTTTCTATTTTTAATTTTTATTATTATTTAGATTTTTTAAATTTTTATTATTTTATTTTATTTTATTTTAAAAATATTTTTTTAAAATTAATTAATTTATTTTCATTATTTCTATTTTTAATTATTTTCATTTTTTTTTTATTTTTTATTTTTCGAAAATACTATTTTTATTTTTAATTATTTTATTTGTAGTTACTTTCTTAAAAGAAAAAATAAAAAAGAAAATAAAAAGATTAAAAATAAAAATAAAAAACCTGTAGTAGCATTTCGGAAATGCAACTTCCAAAGTACCTCAAGAGGTACTTTGGACTAAAGGCCTTTGGAGAGCATTTGAGATGCAATTGCATCTCCCCAAAGTGAGTCAAAAAAATTGTCAAACACCATTTGCATTTGGTCAAGGGACTTTAGAGCCCCAAAGCTCATTTCAAATGCTGAACCAAACAGGGCCTTAGTCGCCGGCAAAAATTAACTTAGTATGTCGGCTACCATCGGCAACATAAATTTTTTCATGTTGGAGGCATACCATCGTTCTTACTAAACGTCACAAGATCAATTCCCTTACCAAACCTTGGAAAGTATTTTCTAATCCGTTTTCAAGTTTCAGTTGAACACTGAAAAAATATCATCATTTTCCTAAAAATAAATTTTTGAAAAATATTTCTTGAAACACCACATTTTTCGCGAAATAAACGGTTGAATCGAACTGAATATTGCTGGGCGGCCACAATTGTCATATTTACGACGCATGCTGACAGCAAGTATAACCGATGACTAGCGCAACGAAAGTCTTTGAGGCAAATGTGCAAATCCACGAAGTAGGGGGTTTTGTGCAATAATTTGAAATATTAGCAATGGAGACCGCAGTGTCTTCCACTGCGGAGACTTCTTCGGCAAGGAAAATTCCCCGCACAAAACGTTGTTCCTCTCCTGTCCTTGTTCGAAACTCCTGTCTTTGGCGTCAAACCGGATTCCGCCTCGTCTTCAATCGAGCTGGATATTGCTGGGGCCGACAAAGCGGAGCGAAGCGGCAATGGCGACGGCGGGTCTGTACAGGCGAGTCCTCCCTTCTCCTCCTGCGATCGATTTCACTTCCGATGAAGGAAAGGTACTCCCGTCTTCGTTCGCATTTGGACTGTTCAGGTCTTAGCCGGCGGATATTAGTGCTTCCACTGTGCCCGACTTTTTCAAATGTTTTGCTACAGTAAACTCTTTTAGTACTCTGTCAGAGTTCTAGCGCTAAAGTTTGGAGACGGGAGGTGCTCCGATCGAGATCATGTGCCGTTGGACTGTTTTTGAGTTTTCTGGGTCAAGTGCTTCGCGTGAGATGATCGAGTCTTGTGGAGAAGCATTACCAATTGTCTGAAAACTTTGCTTGCTTCGTCTGGCGAATGGCGGCTGAAAAGAGTAAAGAAAGGACTTTCTCAAATAAGATGGGCTTTTAAAGTAAAAGAGAGATGACTAATGGCTTTGAATACTTGACAACAAAATGTTTTCACCTTGTGCATTTTGCCATGAACAGAAGCTCTTTATTGATGCCATCCAAGCTGGGACGATGGAAGGATTTTATAAGTTGATCTCTTACTTTCAAACACAATCAGAGCCTGCATATTGTGGATTGGCTAGCCTCTCAGTGGTCTTGAATGCCCTTGCCATTGACCCCAGAAGAAATGGAAAGGTGAACCTTTTTACAAGTCGACATCTTTTGGAACTCTGTTCGCGTTTGCAATGGCTGAGTTGATGAAAGCATATAATGTACGTTGACAAAAGGAGGTGTAAATTGTGAATGGGGTATTGGGTTAATGAGAGAATTGAGGAATTTAACTGAAGACTGTGGTTAGGGGTCCAAGGGGATGCAACCCATGTACAAGATGTTGGAACCCATGGCAAAGCTCATATATGACAATCACTATTGGGGATGAAGCATTTACATACCTAAATAGTATGCAACTATAGCGGAAGTGTGAGGCTTTGAACATGCTTCCAATAATTACTGAAACTAAGCTATCTTTTAGCTTTCGATAATTCCAGTCTTGTGCTAACAAATTCAAAAATTTTACTAGCTCATGTACATACAGTCGGATGTGTGATGATTGCTTCTTGTTCTTTTTAGGAGGACAATAATAATGTTGGAGGAAGAGCCGGATAGTTAACTTGAGTTCTTGGGCTTTAATCAGGGTGTTTCCTCTTGAAGTGGGATGGCATTGGGGACCAGTATATCTTTAGGGAATGTCTACTAGGTTCTTAGCAAACTCTTGCTTAGCTAGTTAATGTAGGAAGATAGTCTGTAATAGTGAGCTAAATTTGGAGATAAGAGATAAACTAGGAACAAGTCCTAAAGAATCAGTGGCATTAGCTCAGAGTCTTGAGGGACACAGTGCATATAGACTCCTAGCAATCATTAGTTTTAGGATTAGCGATGGAAAGAATTTGAAACAGTTTACCAATTCTACAAAGAGTGGGGTTCTCAAATTTTACATTTCTTCGTGGAGTAGTATACTAGTGAAGTTATAAAAGATGATGATTCTCTTCCTATTGGGAAGTCAGAAAAGAATGACTGAATTTCATTGTACTTTAATCAATTGTTGCTTTTAGAATTGTATGAATGACCGAATATCATTGGACTTTAATCAATTGTTGCTTTAGAATTGTATGATGCTATTCTAGTTCTAAGTTTGATGCTTAAAACACCAAACTCGAGTTCTGGCATAGAAGGGTGACATGCGTAACTTATGTTAGCATTTACAAGAATTGGTTGGTAGAAATATATTGTAGGCCTCATCTTAAGTGTAAGTCTATTCTTGCATTAGTTTCTGTTCATATTTCACAGTGGATATCTGGGGTAGCTTCTTTTTAAGTGATAAGAATGCCTGCCAATTACAGAGTAGGAGGGAAAATAAATAAGAAATTCAAAAAAGACTCAGTTTCCAAGTGCATATCCTGAGCGTAGTAGTATATATTACACAGCAAGCGTACCATGAATGGCAGTTTAATGAGGAATGTTACCTTGATGTTTTCTTTTTGGTCATATCTGCTGATGCTCATTTTTTATGACAGCACAGCACTGAAAAAAATTTGTTTGCAGACAGGAACTGGCCATTTTTCACCTATTGTGGTTATCATGTGGGAAGTGACATGGTATTGATATTGGATGTTGCACGTTTCAAGTATCCTCCTCATTGGTTCCACTTACTCTCCTATGGGAAGCCATGGATACTATTGACGAGACAACTGGACAAAGAAGAGGGTATGTGAACAATTTCACATTCTGTAGTCTAATTTACTCAGTGGAGCGGAACTTGTCTATTCAGAGGGTTATTACCAATATAACATGGGTTTTGTGGGGATTTGAGCATGTCTATGCATTACTCTTTAGATTTCAATATGACATCCTACAGAGATACATTGACGAAGTAAAAAAGTAGCATACCTGATGCTATCTCATGGCCTATTAGAAGTTGAGGGAACTTTTGTGAGATCTTTGCAATTTATGTTTAGTGACATTGATGTGTTCCTCTATAACTTGAAAGAACCAGACTAATTTTTCTTTAACAAGTTACAGAAGGTATTTAGTTTGAACTACTCTAGCACAAGTTATCTAGACAAGAGTGTATAGAACTGGCTTAATATTCCTTAACCTGCAAATCATAGAGAGACTAATCTCCAGAATGTCAAAGACCCAAAAACTGTATAATATACACCTTTAACCTAGTAAGTTTGTCATCTGAAATCCAATTGTTGAATTTTACCCAGGTTCATGCTTGTATCCAGGCCAAAGAGAGACCCTGGGCTGCTTTATACCCTGGTATTGGCAATATCATGTTAATTTATAAGCATTGTTAATCAATGTATGAAAGTGCAGCTGTGTAAGATCTGCTATAATCACATGACTTGTGTTTATCTTTTTCCAAATCTATTTTTTGAGTCCATATTTTGAAAAATTTAGCACTATTTCAGCATTTACTGTGATAGATGCCTTCATTACAATACCAAACAGCTCAATATGTTATTTTGAGGTATATGCGCCAATCATGGTAAATTTGGTGGCTTTGATAAACTATATGAACTGACTTATGTGTCACTGATATGTCATCAGACTCCTGGTGTCGATAACTGTACTTGTCCTGTTCTTCCCGGATCCAATTGCTTTCCTTCCTGCTGCTACTGACTAAATCTTGCTGGGTCTAATCTCTTTTAGCAGTGGATAATTTGCTTCATTTTTTGTTGAACTTTGTTGATAAGCTTTGTGTATTACTTTATATTAATCTCGTGTAAATGAAGTGCTGATTCAGATTTTAATCATGATTAGTTGATGGGATTTGTTCTGATTATAAAATGATACGATCGAATTTTTTTATATTTCCTTTGTGTTTTTGGACTTGATTTTCAGAAAGCAGTGGAGAGTAGTCTCTCTTTGAGTCTTTGCATACTCTAGTGTACCTTGTGTTCGGACTTGGAGAGATGGCCTATGCATAATCTCATCCCCTATTGGAGGGATTGTTTTCTCCAACTTCTATGGAGTTTACGTAAATACACTCGCTCTTTTACCAAAAACTGATCTCTTTTCTCAAAATTCTACAGGATTACATTGTTTTGAATGTCAATATTAGTATTCCGAAATCCTAGTTTGAGCAGACTGAAAAAATGAGTAAAACTTGCACAATATATGGCATTGTAGACCTTAAACTTGCAGGTTGCATGTAAAGACTTGAAAGGTTTGATTTTGACAGAAATAATGGACTTCATAGTTAGTTACATGAGTCCATGATTATGTAAATTCCTAAACTTTCAGTAAGATTCAGCAATGGTAATTATTTTTGTGTTGTCATGAACGATAATTCATGTCAATATCATTGTTATTGTTAAAATAGTAGAAATTGTTTTGTGATGAAACATTGGTTTTCTAGGAAAGAGTTAAAACGTGTCAAGTTGTGTCAATTAAAATTGATTGTGTTCGTATCATGTTAGGTTTGGGTTTCTAACGGTAACTTCTCTTTTATTCACGTTGTTAACGACTCAGGTTCATGCATGACCCATCGCCCACATTGTGAGATGACAGTTTTAAAGTTATTGTGGCATGTTGTTGGTATTTATTTGTTGCTTCACTGCAAATATCAGTCCCTGAACTCTAGATTGCAAATATTACTTACATGTAAAAGTTTCCTTGTTAGTGAAGGTCCTGGCTGGGGACATTGGGGATGATTTGTAACTGTAGATTCAAGGAGGATAAAAGGTCAGTGGAACGGACCAGGAAATGATAGCTTAACCAAAGAAAAAGCATAATCAGCATTTCTCTTATTCCCCTTGTGCTATGCATGCACTTGTTTGTGATTTAAACGAGTGGGGCAAGATGTACTGTACTGTTCTGCTCTCATACGCTAATAGGATTTTTTGTTCCTTGTCTTCAATGCACTTTACTGCTTTTGTGAATTGAACATTTAATGTTAACGTGTATTTTGCAGAGCTGCAAACATGAAAGTTGGGTGGTTGTTGCAATGTACTTGATGGATGGCATTCCTCATCTGTTGGAGTCCAAGGATGTGAAAGATATCGCTGGCATCATCATTATTCTTTTAGCATTGCTTCCGTCTGATTTTGGGAAAATTTTCCAGTGGGTTGCTGAAGTTAGGAGGGAACAGGATGGTGGTACAGGGATAAGCGAAGAAGAAAAAGGAAGATTTGCATTCAAGGTATGGGCAGCATGTTCATTTCCCTTTTTTGTTTCATCGGCTTCAAGTGAACTCTTGTTCATCTAAATAGACACTGACTGAGAATCTGTACTGGTTCTTTTGCAGGAAGAGCTGTTAAGGCTAGTTCAGGATACTGGTCTTTTCAAGCACATTGTTAATTTTTTGTCTTCAACTTCACGCTGCAGAAGAATACCAGTGTTTGGTGGCAATGAAAATCTTAATGAAATTGCAGCCAGCGTCTGTTGCCAGGGGGCAGAAATTTTAAGCGGACAATCTGGCACTCCAGGTGACTCTTGCTGTCAGGAAACTTGCCTTAAATGTGTGAATACCGATGGTCACAAACCTGTGACGGTGCTAACTGCAACAATTGTGAACGGTAAAAACGAGGAAAAGGTCAACATGCTGGTCCCGCATTCTCCGATGGAAATCTATTGTGGTGCCCCTGATCCCTGTAACTGTATTAACACTCAACCTGTTGGAAGTAATATCTTAACTGCACTTCTGTTGACATTGCCACCTGAAACCTGGTCTGGTATCAGAGACGAGAAACTTCTGGAGGAAGTACAGAGCCTTGTTTCAACAGATAATCTTCCTGCCATGCTTCAAGAAGAGGTATTGATATCTCTTTTCTGAAATGTTGTCTGTAACATCATCGCCTGTTTTCACTTTTGTTTCATTGCCAATGGAAAGTGTCCTTTGAAGAAGAGCTCTTTTGCGTTTCTTCGTGAATAAGACCGTCTTCAAGCTTTTTTCTCCTCTATTTTGCTTTTTTTTTTCTTACTTGGGTGGGGGGTGGTGGGCCTTGAACTGATTAGATGCATCAGAATGGATAATTATGTGCTAGTCGATAATTTCTTGTGCACTAGCAAAGAGAACTGTTCGGTGAAATGTCATGATGGAAAAGTATGGTGTGAATTTAATCAATGTTGAAAGGGCCATTTCTATTTGAATAAACATATGTGGGGTCTCCAGTATTTATATATATATATATATATGACTTTTCGACCGTCTGGCGAGATCTTAGAGCAGTGTCCTAATCAGCCTTGAATTGGCAGGTTTTGCACTTGCGGAAACAGCTTTACCTTCTTAAAAGTGTCAGGAGAACAAGGGGAACAAGGATCTCTCTGCCCTTCGCATGTAGGGTTTCTCTCAGAGTTGGAAGTGTTGGGCTTCTATTTCTAAGACCGCTTCATAAGCAAGGCAATTCTTAGTTTTCCCCGTTTTAGCGAAGGACAATGCATCAAGCAAGAACCACTTTCAAGATGTTAAGCAGGGAAGCAGTGTCCACTTGCCGGAGGTGTCTCTCTCAAAGTAAGATGACCTAATTGTGACATTGTGACGGAAGTCGCTACAGACGGTGTCCGAGCTGCATAGGAGTGAATTTCGCTTTAGACTAGAAAATTCTTTTTGTAGGTCACATCTTGGAATTTGAGGCCAATACTATTCTTGGCACAAGAAGGTTTAAAAGTATCTGACAAGGTTACCCACCGACTGCGTGGACTTGTGGATAAGAGCGACGTGACCCCTGCGGTACCTACTGGTCCAGTGTTCGAATCCCCCGTTGCGAATTTCGCAAGGAGCGCGCTCAGCTGGTGTCTCACTCGGGAGCCGTGGTGGTGGGGTCTTGCGGCTACCCCCGATGACTAGTCGTGTTTCACCACTGGTTCGAGCGCAAGCTCGCCGGTCACGCGAAACCTCGGTTATAAAAAAAAACAAAGTATATGATGACGCATGTTTCTGAGGCATACAATGCTGTAACTCCATTTAGCTAGCTCTGATAGAATTCTCCTAATATATATTAACCCAGTCCTTTTTGACATGGGTATGTATTGAAATTTAAAATTTTTATTTTCTTTTGCAAAAAAGTGAAATCTGCTTCAGTAGGTTGTGAGAAGAGCATTGCGAAGGTATTCCTTTTGTGGAATAGAACCAGCGCTAGCTTTTCTTTTTTCCTTTTCCAACTTGTTCAGAAAAGAGGCTAAGCTTGTTTCTTAACAGGGTATGATTACCCCGGCAGCTAATAGTACGTTTTATTCAACTTGTGCTTTGCCAGAACTTTTGCTTTTACTCTCTACAATGTGGTGCCTTAGAGAACAAAAAGAAAAGGATACGTTCATTAGAAATGTTAAAACTTATCGTCAAAATGTAATTGAATCCTAAAATTTACAAAAATACAAATCTTGATACTTCTTAAATTGATTTAATTGAGCAAACGAAAAATGCTGACGAGGTATATTTTTATCATTTCTCACTCCTACGTGACAAATATACTTGGCAAACTTATCCACGTCATTGCATAACTTTCTTATCCTATCAAGACCAAAATGATGTCTCTCCTGAGTCTCCTCCTCCCTCTCCACGCCTCTTCTCCCCATTGCTCTCTGTAATTTCTGAACCCTAAAACCCCAAAACATCTTCGACGATTTGGCGTCCTGCAGGAGTCTCAGCGGCAGATTGAGGGTCGGCTCGACGACTGCAACCTTAGCATCTCTCCTCCTCACATTCTCCATCCATGGGAACCCTAAAGCCCCAAATAAAGTTGACGATTTGGCGTCCCACGAGTCTTGGTGGTGGTCTGACGTGTGAATCCTAAA
This sequence comes from Psidium friedrichsthalianum, assembly GCA_019149425.1. Lineage (NCBI taxonomy): Eukaryota > Viridiplantae > Streptophyta > Magnoliopsida > Myrtales > Myrtaceae > Psidium > Psidium friedrichsthalianum. The sequence continues at coordinate 24,651 of JAGVVM010009262.1, forward strand.
GCCCAAATTAAGTTGACGATTTGGAGAGAAAAGCTTATTTTGCCAAAGGAGAAAAGATGGAGATGGGTGTCACCTAAGCTCAGATGTGATGTGCCCTTTTGCTTCTGGTACGAAGAGATGGAAATGGGTGTCGCCTAAGCTGTCCACTTTCTGATGTCAACACATCATATTCGTTTTCTTCTTTCTTTCTCATTTCTTTTTTGACAATTTTGTTTGTTTTGCTTTGTGGGTTTAAAAGAGGGAAGGCCTAGCAAGGGATGTGCCCTGTTGTTCTGCAGTGCGGGTTCAATTCAGGGTGTTCTCTACTGGGGCTAACAATCCAACCTAGAGCTGGTGAATCTGTTGTTTGAGAACTTTAAATAACAAAACAGTGCAACTTAAAACACTAGGTCAAACATCTAGTGGATATATAAAAAGCTTAAAACGTCAACTCTGCTTTTTTCTCTCTCTTCTGAAGAGCCCTCCCCTCTGTTGGATAGGCTCTTCAGAAGAAGAGAGAAAAAAGCAGAGTTGACGTTTTAAGCTTTTTATATATCCACTAGATGTTTGACCTAGTGTTTTAAGTTGCACTTGTTTTGTTATTTTAAAGTTCTCAAACAACAGATTCACCAGCTCTAGGTTGGATTGTTAGCCCCAGTAGAGAACACCCTGATTGAACCCGCACTGCAGAACAACAGGGCACATCCCTTGCTAGGCCTTCCCTCTTTTAAACCACAAAGCAAACAAACAAAATTGTCAAAAAAGAAATGAAAGAAGACATCAGTACAAAGGACAGCTTAGGCGACACCCATTTCCATCTCTTCGTACCAGAAGCAAAAGGGCACATCACATCTGAGCTTAGGTGACACCCATCTCCATCTTTTCTCCTTTGGCAAAATAAGCTTTTCTCTCCAAATCGTCAACTTAATTTGGGGCTTTAGGATTCACACGTCAGACCACCACCAAGACTCGTGGGACGCCAAATCGTCAACTTTATTTGGGGCTTTAGGGTTCCCATGGATGGAGAATGTGAGGAGGAGAGATGCTAAGGTTGCAGTCGTCGAGCCGACCCTCAATCTGCCGCTGAGACTCCTGCAGGACGCCAAATCGTCGAAGATGTTTTGGGGTTTTAGGGTTCAGAAGACAGAGAGCAATGGGGAGAAGAGGCGTGGAGAGGGAGGGAGGAGACTCAGGAGAGACATCATTTTGGTCTTGATAGGATAAGAAAGTTATGCAATGACGTGGATAAGTTTGCCAAGTATATTTGTCACGTAGGAGTGAGAAATGATAAAAATACCTCGTCAGCATTTTTCGTTTGCTCAATTAAATCAATTTAAGAAGTATCAAGATTTGTATTTTTTGTAAATTTTAGGATTCAATTACATTTTGACGATAAGTTTTAACATTTCTAATGAACGTATCCTTTTCTTTTTGTTCTCTAAGGCACCACATTGTAGAGAGTAAAAGCAAAAGTTCTGGCAAAGCACAAGTTGAATAAAACGTACTATTAGCTGCCGGGGTAATCATACCCTGTTAAGAAACAAGCTTAGCCTCTTTTCTGAACAAGTTGGAAAAGGAAAAAAGAAAAGCTAGCGCTGGTTCTATTCCACAAAAGGAATACCTTCGCAATGCTCTTCTCACAACCTACTGAAGCAGATTTCACTTTTTTGCAAAAGAAATAAAAATTTTAAATTTCAATACATACCCATGTCAAAAAGGACTGGGTTAATATATATTAGGAGAATTCTATCAGAGCTAGCTAAATGGAGTTACAGCATTGTATGCCTCAGAAACATGCGTCATCATATACTTTGTTTTTTTTTATAACCGAGGTTTCGCGTGACCGGCGAGCTTGCGCTCGAACCAGTGGTGAAACACGACTAGTCATCGGGGGTAGCCGCAACCCCACACCACACGGCTCCCGAGTGAGACACCAGCTGAGCGCGCTCCTTGCGAAATTCGCAACGGGGGATTCGAACACTGGACCAGTAGGTACCGCAGGGGTCACGTCGCTCTTATCCACAAGTCCACGCAGTCGGTGGGTAACCTTGTCAGATACTTTTAAACCTTCTTGTGCCAAGAATAGTATTGGCCTCAAATTCCAAGATGTGACCTACAAAAAGAATTTTCTAGTCTAAAGCGAAATTCACTCCTATGCAGCTCGGACACCGTCTGTAGCGACTTCCGTCACAATGTCACAATTAGGTCATCTTACTTTGAGAGAGACACCTCCGGCAAGTGGACACTGCTTCCCTGCTTAACATCTTGAAAGTGGTTCTTGCTTGATGCATTGTCCTTCGCTAAAACGGGAAAACTAAGAATTGCCTTGCTTATGAAGCGGTCTTAGAAATAGAAGCCCAACACTTCCAACTCTGAGAGAAACCCTACATGCGAAGGGCAGAGAGATCCTTGTTCCCCTTGTTCTCCTGACACTTTTTAAGAAGGTAAAGCTGTTTCCGCAAGTGCAAAACCTGCCATTCAAGGCTGATTAGGACACTGCTCTAAGATCTCGCCAGACGGTCGAAAAGTCATATATATATATATATATAAATACTGGAGACCCCACATATGTTTATTCAAATAGAAATGGCCCTTTCAACATTGATTAAATTCACACCATACTTTTCCCATCATGACATTTCACCGAACAGTTCTCTTTGCTAGTGCACAAGAAATTATCGACTAGCACATAATTATCCATTCTGATGCATCTAATCAGTTCAAGGCCCACCACCCCCCACCCAAGTAAGAAAAAAAAAAGCAAATAGAGGAGAAAAAAGCTTGAAGACGGTCTTATTCACGAAGAAACGCAAAAGAGCTCTTCTTCAAAGGACACTTTCCATTGGCAATGAAACAAAAGTGAAACAGGCGATGATGTTACAGACAACATTTCAGAAAAGAGATATCAATACCTCTTCTTGAAGCATGGCAGGAAGATTATCTGTTGAAACAAGGCTCTGTACTTCCTCCAGAAGTTTCTCGTCTCTGATACCAGACCAGGTTTCAGGTGGCAATGTCAACAGAAGTGCAGTTAAGATATTACTTCCAACAGGTTGAGTGTTAATACAGTTACAGGGATCAGGGGCACCACAATAGATTTCCATCGAGAATGCGGGACCAGCATGTTGACCTTTTCCTCGTTTTTACCGTTCACAATTGTTGCAGTTAGCACCGTCACAGTTTGTGACCATCGGTATTCACACATTTAAGGCAAGTTTCCTGACAGCAAGAGTCACCTGGAGTGCCAGATTGTCCGCTTAAAATTTCTGCCCCCTGGCAACAGACGCTGGCTGCAATTTCATTAAGATTTTCATTGCCACCAACACTGGTATTCTTCTGCAGCGTGAAGTTGAAGACAAAAATTAACAATGTGCTTGAAAAGACCAGTATCCTGAACTAGCCTTAACAGCTCTTCCTGCAAAAGAACCAGTACAGATTCTCAGTCAGTGTCTATTTAGATGAACAAGAGTTCACTTGAAGCCGATGAAACAAAAAAGGGAAATGAACATGCTGCCCCATACCTTGAATGCAAATCTTCCTTTTTCTTCTTCGCTTATCCCTGTACCACCATCCTGTTCCCTCCTAACTTCAGCAACCCACTGGAAAATTTTCCCAAAATCAGACGGAAGCAATGCTAAAAGAATAATGATGATGCCAGCGATATCTTTCACATCCTTGGACTCCAACAGATGAGGAATGCCATCCATCAAGTACATTGCAACAACCACCCAACTTTCATGTTTGCAGCTCTGCAAAATACACGTTAACATTAAATGTTCAATTCACAAAAGCAGTAAAGTGCATTGAAGACAAGGAACAAAAATCCTATTAGCGTATGAGAGCAGAACAGTACAGTACATCTTGCCCCACTCGTTTAATCACAAACAAGTGCATGCATAGCACAAGGGGAATAAGAGAAATGCTGATTATGCTTTTTCTTTGGTTAAGCTATCATTTCCTGTCCGTTCCACTGACCTTTTATCCTCCTTGAATCTACAGTTACAATCATCCCCAATGTCCCCAGCCAGGACCTTCACTAACAAGGAAACTTTTACATGTAAGTAATATTTGCAATCTAGAGTTCAGGGACTGATATTTGCAGTGAAGCAACAAATAAATACCAACAACATGCCACAATAACTTTAAAACTGTCATCTCACAATGTGGGCGATGGGTCATGCATGAACCTGAGTCGTTAACAACGTGAATAAAAGAGAAGTTACCGTTAGAAACCCAAACCTAACATGATACGAACACAATCAATTTTAATTGACACAACTTGACACGTTTTAACTCTTTCCTAGAAAACCAATGTTTCATCACAAAACAATTTCTACTATTTTAACAATAACAATGATATTGACATGAATTATCGTTCATGACAACACAAAAATAATTACCATTGCTGAATCTTACTGAAAGTTTAGGAATTTACATAATCATGGACTCATGTAACTAACTATGAAGTCCATTATTTCTGTCAAAATCAACCTTTCAAGTCTTTACATGCAACCTGCAAGTTTAAGGTCTACAATGCCATATATTGTGCAAGTTTTACTCATTTTTTCAGTCTGCTCAAACTAGGATTTCGGAATACTAATATTGACATTCAAACAATGTAATCCTGTAGAATTTTTGAGAAAAGAGATCAGTTTTTGGTAAAAGAGCGAGTGTATTTTACGTAAACTCCATAGAAGTTGGAGAAAACAATCCCTCCAATAGGGGATGAGATTATGCATAGGCCATCTCTCCAAGTCCGAACACAAGGTACACTAGAGTATGCAAAGACTCAAAGAGAGACTACTCTCCACTGCTTTCTGAAAATCAAGTCCAAAAACACAAAGGAAATATAAAAAAATTCGATCGTATCATTTTATAATCAGAACAAATCCCATCACTAATCATGATTAAAATCTGAATCAGCACTTCATTTACACGAGATTAATATAAAGTAATACACAAAGCTTATCAACAAAGTTCAACAAAAATGAAGCAAATTATCCACTGCTAAAAGAGATTAGACCCAGCAAGATTTAGTCAGTAGCAGCAGGAAGGAAAGCAATTGGATCCGGGAAGAACAGGACAAGTACAGTTATCGACACCAGGAGTCTGATGACATATCAGTGACACATAAGTCAGTTCATATAGTTTATCAAAGCCACCAAATTTACCATGATTGGCGCATATACCTCAAAATAACATATTGAGCTGTTTGGTATTGTAATGAAGGCATCTATCACAGTAAATGCTGAAATAGTGCTAATTTTTTCAAAATATGGACTCAAAAATAGATTTGGAAAAGATAAACACAAGTCATGTGATTATAGCAGATCTTACACAGCTGCACTTTCATACATTGATTAACAATGCTTATAAATTAACATGATATTGCCAATACCAGGGTATAAAGCAGCCCAGGGTCTCTCTTTGGCCTGGATACAAGCATGAACCTGGGTAAAATTCAACAATTGGATTTCAGATGACAAACTTACTAGGTTAAAGGTGTATATTATACAGTTTTTGGGTCTTTGACATTCTGGAGATTAGTCTCTCTATGATTTGCAGGTTAAGGAATATTAAGCCAGTTCTATACACTCTTGTCTAGATAACTTGTGCTAGAGTAGTTCAAACTAAATACCTTCTGTAACTTGTTAAAGAAAAATTAGTCTGGTTCTTTCAAGTTATAGAGGAACACATCAATGTCACTAAACATAAATTGCAAAGATCTCACAAAAGTT
>JAGVVM010009263.1:0-15632 GCA_019149425.1 Psidium friedrichsthalianum
CTCTCCTCATTTCGCCTCAGAAATGGTCTGATTCTCGAAAAAGAAGGTGTCTATCTCCTCTCCAGACGAAAGCAGGTACAGCGGCAATTTTAGACGATCAATAGGACGACCACTAGGACTAGCTACCAGCTCAAAGACGGTGATCGACGAAATCTACACCGATGTATGGAGCCATGTAAAGGGCAGTCTTATTGTATGCGTGTCTACAACTCAGGTCTACCTTGAAATTGTCAGTATCATATACATGACTAGAGTATTTACCCGTAGAAGAACCTCCAAACCATTAAACCCTGCCCCTTCGGATTGACCAGGCTGAATTCACATTCGTTCGAAGGGCAGATTACCACCAGGCAGCGGCTCCTGAGGAGTGTGGTCCGTCGTTCTGCTCCGTCAATGTGCATTACAATCATCCGGTCGATGCACAAAAAAGAGAAAAAAAAACAAAAGACGTAGCAGGAGAAAACAGGAGGCGCAAACGCACAGAGGAAAGCACAAAAGACCAAGAAGGAACAGGTAGACATACTCAAAATTTGTGTTTTTTGTTTATTTTTGGGTTTTTTGTTATAGTTGTGATAAGTATCGGATGTTGCTGGGTTTATTTCAATGGTTTAGTTTGTCTTTATTTATTATGTTGTTTGTATTTTTTTTTCGCTCCTCTTTGCTGGCGCTTCGTATTTTGCTATCGTGGATGGAATATTTTTTTAGTTTTTCTTTGTTTCGCTTGTTGTCATTTCTTTCAAGTGGTTTTTTTTTTATTGTTCTCTGTTGGTTATTTTTATTTTTCTTTGTTTTTTTGTCTTTTTTATTGTTTTTATTTTTTTTTTTTTTTTTTTTTTTTTGTGTTGTTTTTTTTTCTTTAATCACCCCCGTCTGGGTTATTCATGTTTTTTTTTTTAAGGCGTTCTTCCTCACAAAAGCGGAGAACCGCTACTTGGTAGGGCAGGTAGAGGGGGGGGAGCACGGAGCGGCCAGGCACGAGCACGAAGTGACGGGAGAGGGGCGAGGGCAGGGGCTGAGGGGGTCAACGGGACCTAGAGGGAGCCGGAAGGGGGGGGGGTAGGGCGTGTTCAGAGACGGGGGGCGTCCGGAGAGAAGGGGCAGCGACGGTGCGGACCCAGAGCAGGCAGGAAAGAGAGGAGGACGCTGGGGGTCCAGGGGCGGCAGGATGCATAGGGAGGGAGGGGGAACGGGTCACGGAGGGAAGGAGGGGGGCCAAGGAGAGAGGGAACAGATGGGGAAAGGAGAGGAAGGGGGGGGAAGCAGCGCGGGGGACGGGGAGGGGAGACAGGCGGGGGGGGGGGGGGCGAGCTAGGAGAGGGCGCGGTGAGGGAGCGGCGGTGCAGGGGGAAAAGGCCCGGTTAGATTGGGGTATCGATCCACGGATCCCGGCTGCTAAAGCACATGCTTGAGCAACATGCCGAACTGTGGCGATGCTCTTTAGAGGCAAACACACACAGCCAACACACAGAAGCGAGGCCGCGTTGTTAATGTGTTTATCCGCTGTGCGAAGAAGCACAGTGCCCCCTGCTCTGGGGTGCGATCGGGGACGCCCGTTTTTGTTGGAGGTTTCGCTTTTAAAAACTCATATAGATGGACATAGAAGGATCGCGTCGACTTTTTGGTATAGGATTCTTCTCCTCTTTGCAGGATGCTTCCTACCTTGCTTTTCTTCTCTTTTCCACTCGATGTCTTTTCTTTTCTCTTCTCTTCATCGTTGGCCCACGCACGAGCTGACTTGCAGTATTCTTCTCCTTTTCTTTCTTGGCCCGCCATTGACAAACTCCCTGGATCCCCTGGATCGTCCTAATGGAAAATGCCTTTGATGTTTACTTACAAGGTCAGATGCTGCCTCATCCTTATGGCAACATTCCGAACAAACACTGACAGGACCAACTCTCTTCCCGTGCCATCCGTTGGCCTCCTCGCTGTACATTTCAACCAATTGTTGCTCGATACCTCCTTTTGCCGGTGAACCGCAGAAGCTAGTTAAAGGTAGCTTAAATTTGTCACCTCCCAGCACTCCGAATGGGTCAATCCCTTCCCACCACCACAAAACCGTAACACCGGAGCCATCCCCGGAGATCGATCGCTTTGGCTACTGGGTGTGCGTTACGGGTGTGCGTTTCGTTTTGCCTAAGGCAACCGACACTACCACAAACAAGCATTCTAACTGGATAGAGTGTTATGACCGTATAACCACACGTGGAGTTGCGTTAGCCTGATTCTGAGATAACTGAGAGCTACCATGTCTTGAAGGATTTTTGCCATGGTTTTACTCTGAGACTCGATCTACAATCGTTGGTGGCCGACTATGCTACGAGGAAATGGTTCATGTTTCGGACGAATTGCGCGGACTTGATGGATTGTGGAGAGGTCGAGGTCCTATCCACAGTATTGTGCGCTACAATGTTCGAACCGATCAATGGTCTACTTGTGCACCTCCAGACTCCTAACAATTATATATATATATAATATATATATATATATGCTCACACTGAGCTTCTTGTTGTGATCATTATATGAGTCGGACTTAAATGAAGTATTAACGCTAGATCCAAAATTGAGCGAGTAGCTTGAGGGGCAAAATGGGTAGCCTGAATTATGGCCAGAGCAAATCGGACTGACCGGATCGGGATTGCCCGGACGAACTTACTGGGACCGGTTTTCCAGTTTAGAGGGCAGCGGTCTGATTCACGATTCTTAAAATTGAAATTGACGGCCGAGTAATCTGGTTCTTGATTCCATTCCGGGGGTTTAGGATCGACTGGACCAAACCGCCCGACCATCGATCGAAATTTTTATTTTATTTTTAAGTAACCATAATCTAATGTGTTAGTTTGTAGTAGATCCTTTTCCCGATACTGCTCCCACAAAACACGTGTGCCCTCTTTTCTCTCCTCTAGGATTGAACACCCAGCTTGCCTTTTCTCCGCGCCCCCCCCCCCCCCCCTCTCTCTCTCTCTCATATGTTTTTTTTTTTTTTTGCATATTTTCAATCCAAAAGAATAGCCCAGGAACCGGATTGGACCGTTAGTCGGTCCGATTCTGAAAAATTGGAAATTGAGATCATTGATCTGATTCTCAGTTCTTGAAGAGAGCTAGACCGAATCAAAATCGATCATACCCTAGCTTGATAATCAATTTATTTTTCTTGAGTCTGGCTCTCTCTCAAAATGTATCCAATTTATTTTAAATAGCTCTAATATATGTTTTTTAATATGGACAAGTTTGCTTTGGTTTAGGCTTGCCCGAGAAAAGCATGTGTTTTTTTTTTTTTTGCGTTTGTAACTATTCAATTGGAAAGGAATTCAATGTTCGATTTAGAGATAATTTCCACGTTGACAAGGACCTACGATTTCGAAAATACTGGTAAGGATCTCGTGCGAATCACAACCGTTGAAAGTTGCGACCTCCGTACGATGAACGGTTGCGATCTGCGGGATGCCGTGATCATAAACGATCGCGAGAGCCTCCCGAGGAAAGAGAAACTACACTTTCCGCGCCGCACGTGCCTGCGGAGGACGCGCACGCGTGAGGGAGTACGCTGCGATGCCCTGCCTGTTCCTGTACTTTCGTACGTGGGTGTCGATCACTTCTTTGACCCACGCAAATGCTCGACATCAACGGCCTTAATCTCATCAAATCCGGAGATGAGATCAGGTCCGTCCGATCCGAGGGGTAGTCGCCAAGAGCCGGCATGGCCCACAATGCGTGGTGAGCAACCTGACAAGTCCGACAGCCTTTTATTTTCTCTTTTTCGCGTCGATGCAGCCCCGACAAAGTTGAGTTCGATCGTGGGGGCCATCAGTGCCACGTGGCGAAAGAGGGGAGCGGTGGGACCACCTTGATTTCGGAGGTTGAGGAAGCATTTAGGTGCGGAGCCCAACACAGGGCATGTGAGGGAGTTTTACGGTCTCCGCAAGAAATGCCCTTTGCGTTTCCTTTGGAATAAATTCCAAATATAGGACCAAAATACCGGCGTGGAGTGGATCTCATTTTAATAAAAGCTCAATATATTTTTTATTTCAATAAAAATTTAATTAATTATGATTATTTTAAATAAGGGCATCACCTTGCCGGTCGGCCAATCAAAGGTATTTTCGTCACTATACAGTTTCAAATTGATTTTTAGTATATTACATTAAAATTTATAAAAATTTAAACTAAAAATAATAAGAAATACAGGCGTCGACTAGAAGGCGAGGCCCAGGTCCTCGCCATAAATGGCCTCGCCTCACCTAATGACGTTCATAGGCTAGTGTTGTCTCGCCTAGCGAGGGCCGAGCTGTGGGAGAGGTGACCTCATCCAGATCTGGCAAGGGCTACCCTTGCCACCATAAGCAAGAAGAGGCCCTCTCGTTGGGCAAGGCGAGGTTGTTCCTCACTAGCCTTGCCCGTGGCCAGCGAGGGTGGCCCTCACCCAGCCCTATCCGGGCAACGCCAATGGCAAGCCACCAGCAAAAAAAAAAAAAAAGAAAAAAGAAAGAAAAAAGTAAATAAAAATTAAAAGACTAAAATCTCATTTGGTCAGGTCCTTATTTAAGACTAATATAGCCATTTTAGGTCCTTATTTGAAACGATATTACTGTAGATCTTTTATTTGAAACAATGAATGTACTTCATGCACTTTTTAAAATAAAGTCTACTTTAGGTCCTTATTTGAGAAAATGAAGACACTTTGGGCTCTCTTGTTTTCCTCTCATAGGACCCCAAAAAAAAAAAAAAGCTAAAAATGCAAAACATTCATAAGGAGCATGTTTACGAATGTCCAACAAATATGAATAGTTTAGCATTTAAAGTGTTAATTATACTAATGACACTGAATAAGCATATGTGATAAGACTATTAATTGCGCATGTCAAGAGATTAATCCATAGTTTGAAAACTAAGGTTGTATTTGGTTGTATAGATTTCTGCCCAAGAAAGGATTGGATATGAAATTCAAGAATTTTGCTATATCTTCTCAATTGTTTTGTGAATCACACTAATAAAGCTGGACATATTCATATCATATTACGTTCATTATTTGGTATTTACACATATCGATATAAATGAACATGAAAATGCACAAACCGCCACTATAATAATCTCTTATAATTCATTGCCAACTTTTGTAAGAGAGAGAAAATATGATCATTCACATTAACAACTATGAAAAGTTTTACTTCTTTCGCTACTTTCGTTAGATTTCAACATGAGCCACAAAGTTACGGAGCAAAATGAGTTTTAACTCTCTTTATGCTTTCATAGACTTTTGATGTGAACCAAAAACTTACAAAAGAGAAGAAGTTTTGATTCTCTCATGCGTTTTTGTAGTGTTTTGACGTGACTCAAAAACAAAAAAATGAGTGCTGAAACTTCAACGTGAACCTTAGATATATAGGAGAAGGAGATATAGGTTTCTAGGTTTTTTTGTTTTCCAAAAATTTCATTGCCCCACGTTCTTCAAGAATTAAAAATATCATTTTCTAGTTCAAATTTGTTCACTTAAAATCTAGGTTCTTCTACTTCATTGTTATTTAGTTATTTTTATATCTCTTTTTTCATTATTTTTATTAAATAATAAACTATACTACCATACCTAAAACATGTAGTGATATAAAATATGAAGTGTGTTATATATATGTACAAAATATAAATTCTGAAGTAGAAAGAAACTAAAATTTATATATACATCCTATAAATAAGATTTTTTTAAAATTTTATTTTTAATATTAGAATTAAAAATTATTTATATTTAATTATTACTTTAATTTTATTATTTAACAAATTTTTTATTCGAGAAAAAATAGCTTTTATACCATGAATATACGAAATCCTATCCACATTTATCCTATCTCACCCATGGGATAATTTTATCTAGGATATATCCAACTTTATCCTAATCATGAGTCAAACACAAGATAGGATAAATTTTATCCTATCCTGATTTTTATCCTGACTACCAAACATAGCCTAAAATTTTTATATGATTTCCTTATATTTGGAAAATTTTCCAATTTGGGCCTCAATCAAATTCATATCAAAATACCAAATGTCCTGTTATGAGCTTCATGTTGCGATCATCACAAGAGTGGATTTTAAGTACATGTATTAACGCTAGATATAGTTATCCAGGGAGTAGGTTAATTGGAAAAATGGATACCTTGCATAATCAATTTATTTTTAGAGTCGGGCTCTCTCCATAAACGCATATCAATCTTCGGTTTTAAATAGATTTGATATTTCATTAATATGAACAAGTTTGCTTTGAGTTAGGCTTGCCCGTTCGTCAGGTCTAATTGAGGCCGGCCAAAAAAGCATTTTTAAGCTTATGTAAATATTGAATTGGAGAGAAATTCAATATCTCCAATTCAATATTCAATTAAAGATTGTTTCCTCGTTGGCAAGGACCTTGTGGTTTCAAAATAGAAAACGCTTTCTTGACCATACTATCGAGAACAATACAATCTTAACTTTACATCCATACATCATTATTGCTAAAACACTTATAGATTGAGAAATTTTGCTGTAAAAAATAACTGGCAATACTATTAAATTGTTGGGTCATGAGCTTTCTTTCGAAAATACTTGATCGTGGTCATAAGACTACGTGTAAATCACAACCGTTAAAAGCCGCGACATTCGTGTGATGAACGGTTGCGATCGCAGGAAGCCATGAAGCCATGATAATGCAATCGCGAGACCTCCCGCGGAAAGAGAAACTGGAATCTTCCGCGCTGCACGTGCCTGTGGAAGACGCGCACGCGTGAGGGAGTACGCGGCAATCCCCTACCTGTCACTGTACTTTCGTACGAGGGTGTCTGATGGCTTCTTTGACCCACGTAAGTAGTCGACATCAACGGCCTCAAATCTCATCAATCCCGGGATGAGATTAGGGCCGTCCGATCTGAGGGTAGTCCCAAGTGCCGGACATGGCCCACAGTGCCTGGGGAGTGGTGAGAAACCTGAAAAGTCCGAAAGCATTTTTTTTCCCCTTCGGTTTTTTTTTATTAATAATTTTTGGGAATGATTAAGAAGTCTTTCAAAAAAAAATAACACAAATAATATCTCAACTTTTACCTAATATATAATATAATCTCCGAATTTTTAATTTTTTTTAAACTTTAACTCAATATCCAATATGATGTATGAACTTTTAATTTAATTAATAGGTCATTGAATTGTTGAAATATATTCAACTTAGTCTTTGAATTTAAATCGATGAAAAGATCACATTAAATATCTTCTTTCACTTCAAGGATTAAGTTGAATATATTTTAAAAGTTTAGGAGATTATATTATATATTAGGTAAAAGTTTACGAAGAGCTCCATAAGAGGCGTGGGGCCATGAGTGCCACGTGGCGAAAAGGGCAATGGTGGGGGAATCCGGGGATCATCTTGGTTTTGGAGGTTGGGGAAGCAATTAGGTGCGGAGCCCAACACAGGGCATGTGAGGGAGTTTGACGGTCTCTCCAAGAAATGCCTATGTTTTCCAGGGAAAAAAAATTCAAATAAAGACAAAATATATCTTTTTTTTTCAAATAATGACATGAAATGACTTTCATTTTAAATAAAAACCTAAAATATATTTATTATCTCAAATAAGGGCCTCATCTTGCCTGTCGGCCAATCAAGGACATTTTTGTCAATATACAAATTTAACCTAATTTTAACTAAATTAAATTAAAATTAAAAAAAACTAAAAGCTAATACGAACTACAGATGGGGTCGCCGACATCTGAGCAAGCGTTAGCGACCTTGTCGACCACAGGCCAGGGGCTCTTGCCAGAAACAGCCTTGCCTTGCCCAGCGACAGCCTCGGCGAGCAAGGCGACCATTGCCGAGATTTAACAAGAGCGGCCCTCTCACTAGGGGAGGTGCGGCTGTCCCTCACCGGCCTTGCATGTGGCCGACAAGGGTGGCCCTTGCGCAGCACTATTTGGGTGATGCTGGCGGTTGGCCATCGAACAAAAAAAAGAAAGAGAAAAAGAAGAAAGCAAAAAAGAAAAACGAAAAAATGAACAAAACGTAAAGGACTAAAATGTCCTTAGGTAGGGTCCTTATATAAGGCTGGTATGGCTAGTTTAGGTTTCTCTTTGAAATAATATCCATTTCGAGCATTTATTTGAGATAATAAAGGCACTTCATGCCCTTATTTGAAACAAAATCTACTTCTCAAATAAGGGAACTTCAATCCCTTTTTTTGATTTTTTCTCCTTTCCTAGGGCCGACAAAAAATTAAAGAAAATATAGATAAAATACAAAATATTCATAAGGAGCATGTTTACGAATGTCCAACAAAAATGAATAGTTTAGCTTTTAAAGTGTTAATTATGCTAATGTCAAAGAAAAGCTAATGTATTGGAAAAGGCAAACTTCCATCAGAAAGGCTAATTTCGGTACATATAAGAATTTTGTAAGTGAATGCTCTCTTGGTACTTATTAAGTAATCAAATCAGAGAAAGTTTGCAGTTAATATCTGCACTTATTATTGAGATGACTTTGCTGTTGGAAGATAGCTTCCAGTTACATTCAATTGGTCTCTTAACAAAATATCACAACCTTTCTGAGGATATCTCCTCCGACGGTATACTCGTCAATTCTCTTCGGCGTCTTTGGTTCTCTTTGCCATATCATTTGATGGCTATCTAACAAGTTCAATCTGGTATGTTCCCTCTTGGTAAGCATACCAATAATGGGCATGACCTGCTTAACAAAGCGATGCAATATCGTCCATTTGACCTCTTGATCGGTTCAAGTCTTAAGAACATTGCTCATTAACATTGCTCATTAACATGTAACGAAAATAGTTACTATTAAGATATTTCATGCATGTACGAGATTTATATGTTGTTTATATAGACGTGATCCTGCTCGGACCATAAATTTTAGGCTTTTTGGTGGGGACATGCTTGGCAAATTTTTTTCTCGTTCAAAATTTGTGAAAGACTAAAAGTTAATAAAGAAGACGGAAAGATGAAGTGGCCAATGGCCATGCTCCTGTGCCTTGAGAGGGAAAAGGCAAAGAGGTCCTCTCTCTCCTTGTTTGCCATGCCATTGCATGGACAAGATGGGAAGGTGGTGGGGGATCGATCATGTAGGGCTTTGTTTCCTCCTCATGGGGTCCACTTAAAAGTACTTTTCTGGGTCCCTTAAAACTCAATTAGAGGTATTTTTATTTTTATCCTCTTTTTTTTAATTTTAATTTTTTGCTTTTTTATGATTTCATCATGTGTTGGATCCATGTTTCCCATGCAAAGGGGAAAGAGAGGGAGAGAGAGGACAATTGTTCTTACTATATGATAAAATGGCTTATGTGAACACTTTTCTTATAAAGCTAATCAAATGTTTAGTATGATGACAAAATATGAGTGCTACGAGAGACGACTTCTTTTGTAATCCCATTACCAACTTATGGGGATATCTATTTTATTTTTCTTCAGCCTCCAAAATAATAAAACAAATAGAATTTTCTTTTTATTCTTTTGTTGTTGAAGTTGGGTGGGGACCGATAGCGTTATCGCTGTCCAGACATCAGATTGGGTACATGTACTTTTTTCTTTTTGGGAATCACTGTACTCTTTGTTGCCTTGCTTGTTCTTTGTGGTAATTTATTAAATATACGATCGATTCCCCATTTTTCTCTATTTCAATCTTTTATAATTATTACAAGGAAAATGTCTATATTGAAAAATAGAAAAAAAAATTTAATATCACAAAAAATCTCAAATTCATACATATGTAATAAATTCACCCTAAACTATTTTTTCCATCACAAAAAAACTCCAACTAATACACTTGTGGTAAATTTGTCCTAAACCATTTTTTTTATCACTAAAAATTCAAAATTGGTATACCCTTGATAAATTTACTATAAACTAGTTTTTTGACCATGAAATTCCCAAATTAACACATTTGTGACATACGTAACATCTTTTAGTTTTCGTTAAATTTTATTATTAAATTACTGATTTGGACGATATGTGACAGTTGGTGGGTGTGCCATTTAGGGTTTTTACCCTTTGTTTGTCATAGATGTATTAGTTTGAAAATTTTCGTGGTATTAACCCAATTCAATAGAAACTAGCAAATGGCAAATTTGTCATAGCTGCAATAAAAAATTAATTTTTTGGTAAATTTATAATAGATATACTAGTTTGAATTTTTTGTGATAAAAAATTAATTTGACATAAATTTGTTATAAGTGTTTCAGTTTGGGGTATTTATCACAAGTGTATTATTAGTTTTTATTTTTTGTGATAAAAATAGTTTGAGATAAATTTGTCGCAAATATATCAGTTTGTGGTATTTATTACAAATGTAATTTTTTGTGGTAAAAAAAATTAATTTATAATAAATTTATCATAATTATATCAATTTGAGATTTTTTTTTTGTATTACCCAAAAAAATTTCCGTTGTTCTTTTTATGGTTTTGTGCGTGTGAAAGATGTCTATCAACTCTGCCATGAAAAGGGCGACACTAAAAATGGAAAAGCAAATGTGTTGTCCCCATCTTTAATAAAAATTCACTTTTTGTCTAGGAATTATACTCCTTCATTTGCCGGGTGCTTTCAGGGGAAATTATACACAAAAAAGATATTCCCACGGGCCTAGTCTTATTCTTGGATTTTTCCATTATTCTCAATCCTATATTTTTGAAAAATAAACAAAAACTAATATTGTAATTTATCACTTAAGCATATAAAAAAGGTAAAAGCCATATTACGTTCTCAAAAAAGCTAAAGTCTGAAGCAACACCACAAGAACAAGACAAGCTCTCCAAATTCCAAAGACCTCTGTCTCTCTCTTTCCCTTTCTCTCTCTTCTGCGTTAAAAAGAACTCGAAAAGCTCCGGTTCTTCCATCGCAGGCCCACACGCTGCTTCGTCACGCCGTACACAAGCCTCAAGGACTCTCGGCGCTGCTTTGAAGACGACGACGATGGCGAGAGAGCGAGGATTGAGTTGGGGCGGTCATCAATGGCCCCCGACCGGAGCTCCTCACTATCACCACCACCACCACCACCACCACCCTCGTGATGACCCCCGTTCGCTGACGATGCCGGGCGTCGTCCGCGACGCCGGGAGCCAGTACGAGTACGACTCCGTCAACGCGGTGTCCTTCTGCTTCGTCGCCACCGCCGTTCTCATCTCCATGTTCTTGATCATGGCCCTCTTCGAGAAGTTGCTCCGCCCCTCCCCCGCCCTCTCCCCCTCCGACGGCGCTCGGCAGCGCGTGGATCTCGAGGCCCGGAGCTTCGCCGGGAAACTCGGCCACCCATCCCCAAAAGTAAGTTCTTTTTTGCTCAGCTAGCCGAAAAAAAATGTCATGCTCTTTCGCGTACTTTAAGGTAAAAAGAAGAAAGGGGTTTTTCTTCATGTGATTTTCACTTTGTAGAGCTTTGCATGAGATCTTTCATGTGTTTACAGAAAAATCCCTTCTTGAAAACTTTGTTGAGCTCAGTGCAATGCCATTTGACATGCGATATAATCGAATTTAGAGATAGTTTGAGAGTGCCGATACATCATCAGAATCATTACAACTTGGTAAAACCGATAAGCAAAAGTTTCCACCTTTAAAGTGAAAATTATGAATGTAATAATTCATCCTAAACTGAGAGGACCACAGTCAACTGGAATGTGGGAGTTCTTGCAGTGAGCTTCTTTTTCTTATTTTTTAAAACTTGTGTGTGTGTGTGTGTGTGTGTGTGTGTGTGTGAATTCTCGTTTCTGGGACCGTGTTAAAGTTTTTAACTTCCTTTACACCCTTTTCATTGGGCACGTCTCTGACTTTCGATTAGAGTAAAAGGTGGAATTTTTCATAATGTGGAGGAAATTTCCGCCTTCTTTTGACGCCTATGTCTTCGTTTTGACCACTTCCTGTACATGCCCTCTAGTTTCCGCCACTTCCTGCGACACACAAACCATCAAGGACCATGCAAGAATCACTTTCCGATCCTCCGCCGATCAGCTTATGTAGCCCCGACTTCGTGTTTTCGTGTCTTTAAATGTTAGGAAATCGCCCCAGCTTCTTAGGAAAGTAATCCTGTTACCAGATCTTTTCTCAGCGCGGAACAGTGTTGACCACAGCCGTTTCTGTGGACATTCCACATTGCCTTCATGGGAAATTTCGTGAACGAGTCGTCGATTAAGTGAATAGGTCAAACTTCAGCGATTCATAGACCGATCTCGACAATTCCACATTTGAAAGCTTGGTTGAAGAGCAAGATGTACCGATTTCATTCGGCTAAGCATCTGTAGAGACCTGCCTTATGCGACACATACTCTCAATTTCAGTTGCGCCTTATGCAGCACATACTCTCAATTTCGGTCGCGAGAGGGTCAAAATTTGTTGACCAATTTTAGTTTCCTATTCCCTGGTCACCTTTATTAATCAAGTCGGATTTGATTGGAAAAGAACAGAGAAGATAGTATCACCACTAGCACTACCATGCGATTGTGAACTAATGGCGCTTTGCTGATTTCACTTGTTCTGCTTGCTGCCGTGTGCTTTTTATTTGGTTTTCTTGAGAATACCTTACGTTAGCTTGTCCCTTGCCACTTGATGTTTAGGATCTTCTATGTCATGCGCTGCAACGGTTCGTTTGTTTGAATTTGATTGCGTTCCCTTCGACCTCAGCAATCGGAATGACGTGATGTTGCAAGATTGTGTCTGAAAATATGTTCACCATGCAGTCTGAGATTGTTTTCTGATGGCTTAAAGCTTTTGGTACCATCGGTCCAACAACATGAATCAATAACTGCAATTTGACACATTGAAGTGATCGTTAACATGGGCGAATAGCTGCACTTTTGCAGAACATGATTTCAACATTTGTGGATGCAGATGACTGTGTATGATGATGGAGTTTGGTGCTCATGCCGGGGGGACGACCTGCCGTCGTACATCGCCCACCCAGCTCCGGTGCCTTGCCCTCGGGGGAGAACATCTTGTGGCACTTATCATCGATCCAGTGCCCCATCTTGATCGGCCTCGCCAATTCAAGCTCGATCACCGCACGATCTCCCGTTTTCAGCACCCTGGCATTGAGCTGTGAGGATCTGGGTGTTGGTGTCTTCTCTTTTTGTGAGGAGCTCCCTAGATTTTCTTGTACAGATCATCATAGAGTTGCAGATGAAGTCCCGAGTGTGGCCTCACTTTTAACTTGTATTTGAAAGGCTGAGGTACTTGATGATAGAGAAATACTCAGTTGCCAATATCAAAGGCTTCAAGTTCATCCCAGCTATCTGAGGTTTCCAATATAAAACAAACAAACAAATAAATAAGTGTAATAAAATATTTGGGCTGGAAAGCGGAAGCACATTAGGCTTTAAAGTATGATCCATAGATTAAATTCTTAAGTGATGTGGCCCAGGCCCAGGCCCATCCCTTATACTACGCCCAGCCCATTTTCTCAATGACGATTTGAAAAAGGCTTTCCTTATTGTAAACTAGTTTCATATGCTTCCCTGAAGGGCCTTAACGGCGCTCTGACGTGGGTGGAATGTTCATCCGTGGAGTCTACAGTCACGGAATTTCATTGTTGTTTCTAAGGCGATTATTCGATTTGTCTCCTTGCTTTCAGACGAGTATTTTAAGGAAAATTATCTGAATGTCCTAAATTTATTATATGGCGGTCAATTTAGTATTGAATGTTTTAATTTTTATTCAGACAGGCACCGTTTGAGGTTCAGGTTTTTCTTTTTCTCATCTTAGATTGAAACGGTTGTTGTTTTGATGTTTGACATCCACTTTAGCATCGATATTATGTAAGATGGTCGGCGATGACTAGAATTTGAGAAAGCATTTTTAGGAGAAATGCTCTAAACAGAGTTAATTAGCAAATCTTCATAAGGTTTACAACTAAATGATAAAATTGAAAGTTTAAATTAATTGATTGCCGTACAAAATGTGCATATCTTTTTGGATAATTTCTCAGTAATTTTCCTTCACTTTGTGTGGGTAGGCTCTAGTTATTAAGCTGACGAAGTTCGTAGATTTCAAAAAATCATTAGAAAATGGGAAATGGTCATGTAATTGGTCAAGCCATATATCGTGATTTCAACTCCATTTTTTCCTTAAAATGATGATTTTACCCCACATGAACAAATCGTTTCTAAAATCCCCAAAAAACTTGAAAAATTAGAAATGACCAATTCAACTGGCGCATCCTATTTTCAATGATTTAGTCCTAGTCCCTTCATAATTGATAATTTTGGCCTTATGGGCAAATTGTCTCATCATCTTTTAAAAATGACGATTTTGCCCCCTAATGAGAAATTGCTTTCAATTACTTTCAAACCTATCCAATACCCCTTCTTCTAAGACTTAGGTTTTAGTAAGGATGCCATGTTTTATTTTCGTATCTACTTTCTGATTGTGATTGGTTAGGATAAAAACATTCTTATCTTTTGCATGAATTCTCAGATGGAAGCTTCCCTCACCCTAATTCATCTGCAGGAAAAGATCTTGTTAAAAATCATTCAACTTAGGTATCGAAAGGCATTATGACAATATGACAATCGTAACAAGTCCCCGATTCCCAAATCTTTGATTCCTTTTGGATATACAACTTCTCACCCACCACTTGATGAGGTTTCCGATCTTCCTTCCTCAAAGATAGTAGGGAGGACTGGGCAAAAGCATGTTAGCGTTATGCACATGTCACACTCTTACATCTAGGGGAAGGAGGTCGAGATTAACAGATTCTTAAATCCGCCATTGGTGCGCTAGGTGAGACTTGAGAAACGCCAACCGACCTACGGGTCATGTCGTATTCGCAGACTCCTGCAATCACCTCGCGCCTAAACCGCCATCCTCTTTGAGGTGGGTCGTGAAATGACCTTATATCAATTTAACAAAGAAATGTGAATTTTTTTTTTATTTTATTTTCACTCAACGCGACTGCCGACACGTGGCCATGAGGTTGATCTCGAGCTCGCTATCGCTACCCATGTCTGTAGCCAATTGCAGCCCTTCGACCGGCGAAGGAAGAAAAAAATAAATAATAAAATAAAAGAATAAAAAATAAAAAAAATGATAAATATAAAATATAAATCACAAATGGTTAAAGTACACTATAAAATAAAATAAAATTCAAAATGGAAGTTTTTTCACTTCTTAGATTTAGGAATTCCTTTCTCACTTTATGCATAATTTCCAGGTTGAATTAACGTCATTTTTTGGAAGACCAAATAAGTGAAAGTCCGGAATTCAATTCCTCGAAAAATACTTTCCTAAATATAAAGCACCCTTATATTCATATGAAATGTATTCTATTGATGTCTACATGAGGGGATCAACGTGGAGTTCTAATTCAATAGTTATTGTACTCATTGTTTTAGCGAGAGCATCGCTAGTCCATCGGGCAATATCCATCGCCCTTTGCCCGACTTTGGCGGCCAACTTCATGCCCTTGTTTCATAATCCAATCCTCAGCTCCTTTCGCTCTGACTCGGCAAGCCGATTCGCGGAGATCCTTCTTTCAATGAAGAGTTTAAAGCGAGTTAAATGGGTGGGTATGAGTTTTCAATAGCTTTTTCGTAGCCAAATGTTGCTTTAAGTAATTATGTAGTTTGAATCGGAGATAATAAAAAGCGATTGATTTAGTGCCCGGATCCGAGTCGATCCGCTATAGATGAAAAATGGG
>JAGVVM010009264.1:0-18057 GCA_019149425.1 Psidium friedrichsthalianum
GGGACAACACCGGCAGAGAGCAGAAGAAATAACGGAAGCAACACGCCGCGAAGACACGCGAAAAGAGAGAAGCCTCGGCGCCTACCTGTACCGAGGCAAGTAACCGGGAGAAGACCGCCGCGGACAGCGGCACCTCGGAGCTCAGCCGGCACCCCGGATCAGCACGGTAGAACCGAAACAACAAGCAAAAATCGAAGCCCACGACAAGACACGCATCGAACTGCGCGACTCACAGTAGAGAACCCGTGCAGAATCCGCGAAGGTACCATACAAGAGCCCGTAAACACGAGATACGGACAGAACGCACACCCCGCCGCGCGCCGTACAGCGCGGCCCGTCCTCCCTTCTTTCTCACATTCACATGCAGCATCGCAAAGGAGTCAGAATACTTACCTCGAACTCGAATTGAGCTCTAGATCGCCAGATTAAGCTTAGCCAAATGGGGCGACAATGATCGAGGTAGGAGGTTTCGATGAAGACACTTCGCCGGCACGATCGATGCAAAAAGTGAAGTGCAAATATGTGCAGTGATGTTAAAGAGAATAAGCACAAAAGAAAGCCAAGGATTTAGGTGCGAATTAAGAATCACCATTGGAGCATCGAATCAGGCTTGAACATGCACACTTACGTCTCTGGTGATTCTGAGGCTTCTCTAGTTGGCCCTGACGGTTTCCTTGGCACAGGCCAAAGCTTCCCGAAGTAGACTCCGCGTCCGGATCGCTCTAGATTCTTCTGGCTAAAGAATCGCAGTCAAAACTGCAAGATCCCTTCCTATGGTGGGTTTTTTTCAACAAGAATCTCCCTTTTGTTCTCTCTCTTTCTCCTCTCTCTCTTTTCGGTTTCGTTCGTTTTTCTTCTCCCTAATCGAATGAAGCCCCATCAACAGAAAAGCTTTCGCTCCTATTTATAACCCCAATCTTCAGAAGATTTGGCGTGCTTTTTTTTTGTGAGCAAGCATTTGTTGGAACGCCTGGGCTCACGTGCACGCGCGACGAAACCACGTGCCATTGAGGGCACAATGGTCACCAAAGCAAACCCCGGCCAAGCCATCAGAGACCAAACTGTGGACTGTTTCCCCATGGAATGGATCTCAGCTTTCTCTTTCGGTTTTGCTGAGCGAGACTAAAGAAACTATAGCTGGGTTCTAGGGTTTTTACGGTCAAACAATTGACCAGGTCGTTGCCGGTCGACTTGATCGACCCAACTGACCCGGTGGCCAAATTTTCTCGAAATGATCTCAAATTCATACAAATTTATCAACATAATGCCGAAGAAATCGAGCTCAGGCGGTTGAATTATATTCGAACTGAATTTTATCTCGAAGAATGGGGTATTTGTAGAAAGAAAATCTAATTTTCCAAGTTTGACCCAAACATCCATTTTCTAAAATCCAAAACTCTTGAGGCCTCTTTTGAAAAAATTATGAACCCCACTAATAGATTCAACAGGTGAAAAACTTGAGAGGGTGACATGGCTCTGATTTTTTAATTCAGTCGCTAGAAAAGTTGTTAAATTGCATTTTTAAGTGTTTTTAAGACTAATTTGCAAAAAAATCCGAATTGTATTTTGGTCCTTTTTAGCGAAATTCGACAATTCTGTGGACATTTGGACTGGATTGTAATTTTGGAAATATAGGGGATGACATGACTCTAGAAATGCAAAAATTGGAAAATACCGAGTTGAAATGAAATTTCTAGAATTTTTTTTCAATTAATCGGAAAATGTGATTAACAAAGAAAACCTCACTTCCAGATAATTTTTACAAATTTTCTTTGGCCAAAATGATGATAAAAATAAAATAAAAATACTGGACTATTTGTTCGTATTTTTGTGGCCTCAAATGCTATTTTTTTATTAAATTTTGAGTATTTTTCTATTTTTGGAAAAAATATTAAAAAATGCGAAAAACATGAAAAATTATTTTTTTGTTCAAAATGGTTGTCTAGGCTTGACCAAGGCTTCCAAAGTTGATTTTGTAATTTTCTTATTTTTTCTTGATTTTCTATAAATCTTTGAAAATAAAATGCAGGAAAATATTGAAAATATGATAATTTATTTTTTGGTCAAAATTGGTTTCCTAGGCTTGACCAAGGTCTCCAAAGTTGATTTTTCAATTTTTTGAATTTTTATGGATTTTCTAAAATTTTCTAAAAATAAAATTCGCCAAAAAATCAAATGTCAACAACTGCTGCTTCTTCTTTTTCTCCTCCTCTCGGCTGCTTCCTCTCGGCTGACCTACTACTACTCCATCTCCTCGGCTACTTGTTGCTACTGCCATTGCTTCTTTTCTTCTTCGGTTAGGCTGCTCGTGGACTTGCTATAGCTCGCTCTCGGCTGCTGCCTTCAGCCCGAGCTTGTCGTCACCCTCCAGCCGTCAACGCCCAGCCAAGCTCGCCGCTCAAACCAAGCCACCATCTGCATGAGCTCACCGTCCACCGCCAGTAGTTGTTACTCGTCGTCGTCGAACGATTTTGGATGAATTAACCCCTAATCTCGGATTAAGTCATTAATTGCACTTAGGTTAGTTAAAATTAATTAGTATTAATTTAGTTAGTTAATTGTGATCGGATTAATTGTTCGAGGCGGGTCGGGATTATTAAGATTTAATGATTATTTCTGGATTGATTAAAAATTTAATTAATTATTTTTGGGCTGAAAAATAAATAATTATTTTTTTAATTAATTAATTTGGACAAATTAATTAATTAGTATTTGGTTAATTAATTATGGTGTTTTAAATAATCGTGATCTAAATAATTAATTATTATTAAATTAATAATTATTTACGATGAATTTTTCGGTTAACTTTATTAAATTATCGATGAATAAATCTCTGCTAATTTTTCTAATTCACGATTAAATTATTTATCCATATACTTGTTATTATTGCTTTATTTTTGGGTGATTATTGGATAATTATATATATGTTGTATGCTTATTGATGGTGAGTTGCATTTATTTAAATGCAAAGTTTGGTGAATAGTGTGAATAATCATGTGACTGCATGCGAAGTCAAAGTTTCATATTTGAGCATGCCAAAGAAACCAGTCTTGAGCCGAGTTTTGAACACGACCGTGTGAGCATTTTAATTAAATGCAAAGATAATAACTGGTTTGATTGTCTGGCGTGCTTGTATGGTCGTATATTGGTTATCATTGTTCGGGTGTGTCTCGGGAACGACACATGATAAGTTCGTGCCGTGTCGATTAGAATCACACGACTTATCGAAAGCACGATAGTTTGTGTCGTCAGACTGATCAGATGCCGATCGCAGCTTGTGACGAACCAAAATCCTTACAAGAATGTCTGATATATCTGTACTGTGTCGATTGGAATAACACGGATTATTGGTTGCCGTCACCGACGGAGCAGGACGAAACCCGATCATGCCGGAAGAGCACCAACTGCCTAGTGTGCTGGGCACAAACTGTCTAATGTGCTAGGGCCGAGTGCCCGTTAATAACTGAAAATCGCATGTTGCATAATGTCTAAGAGTTTGGCATACGTATTCTGGTTATTGCATTGATTTGGGGTGTGCGATATAATTGCCAAATAAATTATTGAATTGTGTGAACCAAGACGGGGTAAGTTGCATGTGATTGACATTTGGATTGCTTTTGCGTTGTCATGCCAGTTTAGGTTGCCTAAGTGAATCAATGCCCTAATTGGACTTAGGCGTTGACTCACAGAGATATTTATATCTCACCCATCATTGATAAATATTTCCAATCCGTAACTTTGGAGATATACTGATGTGGATAACAAGGGTATCGTGACCCTCTTTTGGTGTAGATATAAAGTTAATCCTATATCAGCCCATTATCCTTTTGTCGTCTTAAGAAGCCACCCCAAAGCATATGATTGTATAAGCTATAACTTATGTAGGGTTAATGATTATCTACTAATGAAAATGGTAGTTTTTTGGCTGGCTGTGTTGTTGTTTGATCTGCGGTCATGCTTATTTATTCCTGCTATTTTAGCGATTGATTAGGAGTTTTGCGTTCCACATTCACATAATTATAAAATAAAAATAAATAGATCGATGACGTGACTGGGACGTCACCCTTTTTATAACCCGAGGATGTCACACGAATAGTCAGTTCTTAAGAAGATGAACTGTGATTCCAGTTGATATGTCTTTCGATCAACTTTTGACTCATTCTTTAAGTAGGAAATTAGAATTTTATCCAATACTGCACCCCCGACACCAAAAAACTAACGTATAAAATACTTAACATGTAAAATCGCTGCAATTCTGCTATCGGTTATTTACACATTTAGTTTCGGCCAAAAAAAAAAAACATTTCGTCCTAAGTTTCAGTGTGCGACTTTAACATTTAACTTTTATTTTGCGTCACTAAGTTCTCTAACTTATTGGATTTCGACCGATCTGGTCATCTTAAGTTTATTCTATGTTATTAAGTTCTCAATTTATGCGATCAAATCTTACTCTAACTGAATTGTTTAATTGATCAATAGTGTAGCATTGCTTTATGCAAATCGGTGATGCTAATTTGGCGCCAAGTAGAAGCAATAAGTTGGCAATATTAGAATAATGATAGATAAAGCATTTCATTGCAGAAATCAAGAAGGTTGGGGAATTCGATGGCACGACATAAATTTAGAGGACTAAAGTGCACAAATCCAAAAAGTTAGAGGATCTAATTTCACAAAATGAAAATCAAAGGATAAAACTGCCCAAACCCTAAAATTTAGAAAACTTAATTTGTATTTAACCCTTATTTTAAGGTTCTTCAAATTTCGTGTCAAATTCAAGAGTAACTTTTGAGTTTTCTGAAACATTAAACAATCCAACTAGCAAAATCTGCAAATTTCAGTTAGAAGCATGCAATAGAAGCCCGGTACCAGATATTATCAAGAGAGAGCCTAAATCCGAATCTGTTAACATATTCAGTTAGACCCATGTTCACTTAAAAATTTAAGTCGATGTTAATTACTTTACACTACATCAATTATTCTATGTGAGGCTTTTTTAACACAATTTACACGTGTATTTCAATAATCTACGTAATAAAAAAAAGATTTCTTGATTAATGCCATACAATGTAAAACAAATTTGGATGTAGCATGGATTTGCCGGTGGAACTGCTTCAATCGCAAGCGATTTTCTCCGTGAAGAAGTTAGTATGAAGATGAAAGTGTCTCAAGACGCAAGGTAATTCTCCATGAGATTAATAGGTTTGGGTGTAATACACTTGAGTTCAAGCGTGTGAATGATTGTAAGTCTATAATTCTTAAATTGACTAATGAGTTATTTATTGCTGGCTCGTATCGAATTAAATAAATCTTTGGCCCTTTTTTTCTTATTGTTCCTTGTTTATTTTTATAGTGATTTCAACATTAATTTAATTGCAAGGTATGATTGGTTTCCGCGTTTTATTACATCACATTTTCTAAGCTATCAAATGGTGAATTTACCCGGCAGTAGAAATTAAACTCAATTATTGTCAGGGTGGTTTAGGACTTATCTGATAACGTTTCTATTCCCTAAATGATTTTAAAGAGTCAAAATGCATTTGGTAATTGCACAAAATTTCTATTCTTGAACATAAACGCATTTGGTAACAATACAAAATTTTTATTCCCAAAACTAACAATTGTGAGAATTCTTTCTTTAAAGTCTTTTAATTTTTTTAAAAATTTTTTAATTTTTTAAATTTTAATTTTTTTAAAAAAAATTACATATTTTTTTATTTCCCCCTTTATTTATTTATTTATTTATTTTAAAATTTTTATCTTTTATATTTTTATATTTTTAATTTCCCCCTTTTAAAATTTTTAACTATTTTTGGTATATTTCGAAGCTTGTTTTTAAATTTCATTTAAAAATGTGTTTAAAAAATTAGTAGTTAGTAAATTTTCAACTAATTTTAAATTTTTTTTAAAGTCTACAAGTTCATGTAGACTTAATATTTTAAAAAATTAAAACTTTGTTTTTTTTTTGTGATTTTCAAAAGTTTATTTTTTTGAGAAATAATTTTTTTATCTTTTATTTTTGGTCCAAAACTGTTTTTAGAGGTAAAATCAAAATTAAAATTATTTACGTTATCAAATATGTTTATAATTTTTTTTTGTTACAAAGAATAGAAAGAAAGGATCAGAAACGCTATCGAATGGAACCTTAGGCTGCGTATGGTAACCATCCTCATTCTCTGATTCTGTCCCTAGAATAATAAAGAATGAGAATGATGTTTGGTAACCCAAATAATTCTGATTCTGATTCTGTTCCCAGAATCAGTTTTAGAGAATCAGAATCAGTTTTACAGCAAAATCCAGAACCAAAAAAAGTTGGTTCTAAAAAAAGAATAACTTTTGACAATCACAAACATAATGAAATCTCACATCTTTCACTTTTCTCTGAAAGTGTCTCAAGACGCAAGGTAATTCTCCATGAGACTAAATAGGTTTGGGTGGAATACACTCGAGTTCGAGCGTGTGAATGATTGTAAGTCTATAATTCTTGAATTGACTAATGAGTTATTTATTGCTGACTCGTATCGAATTAAATAAATCTTTGGCCCTTTTTTTCTTTTGTTCCTTGTTTATTTTTATAGTGATTTCAACATTAATTTAATTGCAAGGTCCGATTGATTTCCGCATTTTATTACATCACATTTTCTAAGCTATCAAATGGTGAATTTACTCGGCAGTAGAAATTAACTCAATTATTGTCAGGCGGTTTAGGACTTATCTGATAACGTTTTTGTTCCCTAAATGATTTTTAAAGAGTCAAAATGCATTTGGTAATTGCACAAAATTTCTGTTCTTGAACATAAACGCATTTGGTATTAATACAAAATTTTATTCCCAAAAACTAACAAGTTGTGAGAATTCTTTCTTTAAAGTCTTTTGAATTTTTTTTAAATTTTTTTAATTTTTTTAATTTTAATTTTTTAAAAAAATTAAATATTTTTTTATTTCCTCCTTTATTTATTTATTTATTTATTTATTTATTTATTTATTTATTTATTTATTTTTAAAATTTTATATTTTTATATTTTTATATTTTTGATTTCCCCCTTTTTTTTAACTATTTTTAAAAAAATCGAAGCTTATTTTTAAATTTCATTTAAAAATGTGTTTAAAAAATTAGTAGTTAGTAAATTTTCAAATCTAATTTTAAATTTTTTAAAGTCTACAAGTTCATGTAGACTTAATATTTTTTAAAAAATTGAGACTTTGTTTTTTTTTGTGATTTTCAAAAGTTTTTTTTTTTTGAGAAATAATTTTTTTCTTTTATTTTTGGTCCAAAACTGTTTTTAGAGGTAAAATTAAAAAAAATTATTTATGTTATCAAATATGTTTATAATTTTTTTTTGTTACGAAGAACAGAAATAAAGGATCAGAAACGCTATCGATCATTGCAGTCTCTTAGAAAAGTGTTTTATCGTGGCTTTTGTCGTGGGTTCGTCGTGTAATTACAGTTTCGAGAAGGCATCGTTCAGCGCCACAAACCCAGCGCACCGAGACACTTCCTTAACACGAACCTGCTGCATTCCGACCTGAGAAAGGAGATCAAGCGCGCACGGTACACATACCCGCCTCCCTCTCTCTCTCTCTCTCTCTCTCTCTCTCTCTCTCTCACACACTCTCTCACTCTCTCTCTCGAATCAGAATTCAAAGCAATTTGGCACTCGGTGGAAAGGCTTGATTGAACTTGCTGAGAGCGAGAGACATGGCGATTAAAGCGCCGCCAATCACCGGGTTGAGCATGGCTTCGCTGCGTCCTGCTTCTTCGTCTCCAGTAACAAGCCGTGCGCGCTCAGTGTGCCCCAACTCAAGTCCTCGTTCCTCGGCAGTCATGGAGGTAACCCTCTTTCGTTTTTCACCTCGTACGTCTCTGGGTCTTTCTCAATTTCGAATCTTGATCGAGTTTTGAGTCTCTTCATTTCGCTTCCTTTATGCAAGAGAAGGCAAAGAGGGTGTTTTGTACTATGTCATTTGTGCAATCGGCGTGTCCCTTTCACTGTCATGGGACCTTGTTCGATCATATAAATCTGCCTTCTCTGCTTCATTTTGTTTCGTTATGCTTGTAATGCGGTGAAGAGCCTGCTTGATTGTTGAGATATTCTTGCTGAGATTGTAATGGCGAAATTGCAGCGCTCAGGACCACTGGGGTGAGAGTTGCCTTTTCCCACAGGCTAAGATGTAATGGCCACGGCGGAGGCAGCCTTGGTGCCAGCATGAATATTTTCGATCGATTCGCTAGAGTCATAAGGGTAAAATGCGAATTGCAATCTTGTTGTTTTGATATCCAATTGCTGTGTTGAGTTGAAGTGCATTTTTTGCTTTTTTCTGCTAAAATGCAAATTGCACCCCGGTTGTTCTGATATCCAATTGCTGTGTTGAGTCGAGGTGTATTTGTTGCTTTTTCGGTGATGTCTAGTCATATGCGAATGCGATCATCAGTTCGTTTGAGGACCCCGAGAAGATCTTGGAACAAGCTGTACTGGAGATGAATGATGATTTGAGAAAAATGCGTCAAGCCACAGCTCAGGTATGTCCATTCCACTTTCATAAGAGTAGAATGCTATTTTCACATGGTCTACAAATGACCAGAGTCTACGAATGTGTTTAGTTACTCTATATCGGATGCTTTTTTTACGGGAAGTATTTCTGGTCTTGTTGATTCTGCATTATTATAGGGCACATGGATGCTGTTAAAAAAGGGTACATTTAAATTACTGAAATCTTACCAAAGGTTCTTCTCTTTCATGAAGGTCTTGGCATCTCAAAAGCAATTAGAAAACAAATATAAAGCAGCACAGCAAGCTTCTGATGAATGGTGAAGTTCTTCCTAGCCTTGGTCTATCATCTATGAGGTTCTTCGAAGCTTTGCTTTTAAATGAAGCTCTATTTTCGTAGATGGTTTTATCATTGTGATTCATTGGATGATAGGTACAGAAGAGCACAGCTGGCTCTTTCAAAAGGCGATGAGGACCTTGCACGAGAAGCTCTTAAACGAAGAAAGGCTTATGCTGTAAGTTCTTTCGTTGGAAGTGGAATTAGGTTTCACTAAATCATGAATGGGTAGTCTGTAGCTATAAAACCTGAAATTACAGCTATGGCTAATTTTCATCGCTTCAGATTGTTAGGGTGGCAGATCTTGATGAGGTCCTATCCTATTGGCAATTTTATGGAGAAAAAGGGGGAAAGATAAATAATCGGACATGCTCGAAATAAATCTTACATACCTTGATTTTTTTCTTTTGTATTCTGTCATAGGATAATGCAGGTGCGCTGAGAGCTCAGCTTGATCAGCAGAAGACTGTTGTGGATAATCTTGTCTCAAATACACGGGTGAGTAATGCCGTTTCACTCCCCACAATTTTTTGTCCCGTCAGAAAGTGCCGGTAGCAAGCTTTAGAACTGAGTAAGCTGGCATACACAGATGGTAGCAGCACTTCCTCAGCTTTGCTTCTTGTCCAAATCTTTGTATACTCCATCAGCCTTATGAATTTGCAGCATACAAGGTGTATCTTGTCATTTTGTTTCAGTATTGTTTTTTAATCTATATTAGACCGGTCAAAATTGGTCATAAACCCATTTCTTAACCCATATATGATGAGGTGAGTTATCAGATTGGTTAGATATATTCAATAGATGGGTTCAAACATAATATGGGTGTTAAATGGCTCATAAATAGATTGCAAACGGGTCATAAATGGATTTACAATTTACTTAGACTCAACCCATCTCTCTCACCCTCACTCAATCTTGCATTCACTCACTCTGCACTCTTATCTCAGTTTGGGTACAAGTTTTCCTAGATCTGATTAAATATGGAATTCTTTTCGGAATATGGGTTGGGTCAGATTAGGTACTGGTCGGTATAGACCGTAACGGGCACTAGATTTGCATTGCGATAAATGTGTCATAAATGGGTTAATTGGTCTATTTAGGTCTGACCGTTTAGGACCCGACCCAAACCAACCCGACCCACTCATTTGACGGGTCTAATCTATATGCTTGAAAGTTGAGGCACTACTTGAATATGGGGCTCACCTAGCTATGTATGGCATTGCTTCACATTGAGTCTTTCACACAACTCAATGTTTTCGTTGCTTTTATACCGTGTTACTTTGCTCTAGTCAGGAAAAAAACTTCTTTTGTGCAATCCCCCCTAATTTGCTTCTATGCAGGATCAAGACTTCTTTTATGCACTAATAGAGTTACTGGTCTTTTACTTGTTTCTTAAATTATTCTCAACTTGGCCTCTGTTATCTTGTCCTTCTGAATGGATTCACCAAGATTGTGCTGGGAAGGTCTTTATTTCAAGTTTCCTAATTGCTTTTCTGACCACCAACTTGTCCAGCTATGCTGAGTTTAATCAGCAAATGCTCATTCGTCCTGTTGCTTTATATGTTTTGTGCTCTTAGCCTGGATAATAGGTTAATTAAGTTAGATTCTCTAACTATCTTCATATCAGCTTCTGGAAAGCAAGATCCAGGAGGCAAGGTCAAAGAAAGATACGCTTAGAGCACGCGCACAGTCAGCAAAGTTTGTCTTATCTCTTGCTCCAAGTACTTTTGTATTATCTCCCCACTGCATAGTATGAACAGGATGCTTTTGATCAAACTGCAGGACTGCAACCAGAGTTAGTGAGATGCTGGGAAATGTGAACACAAGCAGTGCTCTTGCGGCTTTTGAAAAGATGGAGGAAAAAGGTATCCTTTTGGGTTATTTGAATGCCTCTATTATGCACAGGCTGCTAATATGAGTCTGGTTTTACAGTCAAAAGAAGCTTGTCTATCTTCTGCTGGAATTCAAGTGGAATGTATCTATGTTCCGCACATTTTGAACTGTTGCATTTGTTAAAGTACCATTTTCGAAATTATCCTCTATAAATAATCAAACTCTTTATCGTCAAAGTTTCTGAGTCATTAATGAAAACGAATGTGAGCCATATTGGCCTGCTGTGTAACCCCAAATGATTCTCAACACTTCGCGGTTGGTGCATGATGTCCAAATACTGGAGATTCCAGAACAAGTACTGAAATTTGGCATCCATTAGTTTGCCTATAGACCTATTCTACTGCTGCTCTTTAGAATTTACTTCTGATAGACTAAAAAGCATGAGAACCATTAGAAATTAGAATACTTTGAACTCATTTTAACCTTTCTGAAAACAGTTTCCTGAGATATACGTTTAAGGGTTAAAAAGTTGGTTGTATGACTTTCAAACTGGGGTAGCTGCAGATATTGCAGCCTTTGAAAGTAGGTAGAAATCACTCGTGCCTTGGTAGCACATGATTCTTCAAATGAGCTTTCCTGTTCTTTCTTTTTTTTTTTTTTTAATCGTTTATGCTTTTCTGGGTCTTGTGAATTCCATATCAAGTAGTCTCAACATATGGAGGACTTGCTTTACTTGAATGCCACATATGATGACGTGAAATACATGACTATTATCGTTGTAGACTTGCTCTTTTCTCTCTTTGGTTGGCAACATGGCATGCATGTATGTTTTGTTGGTAATATTCCTTGGCTGGTATCAGAGGAAGAACATAGAGCTCCAATTATGATCATGATTTAATTAATCATCGCATTGGTCAAGTTGACTGGTTCTCATTGTGACAGTGTTGGCAATGGAGTCTCAAGCAGATGCACTTAATCAATTAACAAGTGATGATCTTGAAGGAAAGGTAGCATTTCTTTCCTGCTCTATTCTTTCCTTTTTTTCCTTTCCTACACAATCAAAATTTTCACAGGTCAATAGCTGAAATTTGTGATGGATGTCAAAACCGTAAATGGTTATAGAATTGGAAATGATCAATGCCCTGCTTGGTGTTTAAGTTCTTAGGTCCAGGTTTACGTTACACTAATGTTCCCTCTTTAAAAGCTGTTTTTGGGATGATGCAATGACTTGAATCTTCTCCGAAGTAGTCAATGATGCTAAAATGGGCTAATGAGAGAAACAATCAAGTAAAGCAAAGAACAGTTCACATTTTCTTGAATCAGTCAAAAGTTTTATTGGAACACATTATGAAAGGCAGATTTGGGTTTTCTTTTCAGCTTGTACTTTTTGGAAACTCAATGCCAATGTCAGGGAATTGAAGTCTTTTGGAAATCAGAATGCTTGCTTTGCTGAGGCACAAAAATTATGTTAAGCATCTTTTGAGCTTCTGATTTAAAACCAAGGCATAATTATCATATGCAATAGTGGTGCCATAAAGTACCTGTTTGTACCATGAAAGAAGAATTAATGCTTGAATGGTGTGGTATGAAGAGACACAATGATATAACTGCATCTCGGGAATTCTGTATCTGAATAACAAGTCATATTGTGGAACTCATGTGTTTACCCTTGATCCACGATTCAAGGATGAGGTAGCTGAGTTCACTGGTGTGTCTATCAGATAGAAGCTATTCGAGAATGTTTTTTCTTGCTGAGGTAACTCACTTTATGATTTTTTCATTTCCCAGTTCGCACTGTTAGAGAGTTCTTCTGTGGATGATGATCTTGCAAAGTTGAAGAAAGAACTTTCTGGGGTGTCAAAGGTAACTATTCTGTGCTCTTCTTTCTTGTTTTGATGCACTCTTTCATGTATGTTTCTTAGTTACTAAGTGAAGCTTTGACAGCTTCTTTGCTTGCATTCCGGGGAAGATTATGCAGTCTAGTAAAAATCAGGAAAGAAATGCAGCTCAAGTAATCATGATCCCACTTACTTTTCTGATACACGATTCTAGCAACTGCACGGTCATTGGGACTCCATGCTAGTTTGATAGAAAACCCATCATCTTTTTTCAAGATTTTTAATTTGTATTTATGTTTTGAAAACAGAAAGGAGACCTTCCGCCTGCAGAACCGCGGTAGCAGCGAACTCCCCATTTCCCCTTTCAAGACTCTGAATCGAAAGGGAGTTGAAATGATTGAGGAGGAAGCCAAAGAGTACTAGACACTTAAAGACACTTCTTTGTTCTTACTTCTGTACTTACCGGCCTCAATAGGTTAGCTCACTCTCTTCCTTGATGGCGGAAATATCCTCGTGCAGTCAGAGCTCAAATTTGGAAATCTAGAGTTCATTTCAAGTTCTCTTCCCTACATAGGGTGCTCAAGCGATCAGTGACGTATTTGTCATTAAAATGTGTGCATTTTGTTGCTCTCCTCTTCTGTCAGTTTCCACGGTATGCTCGAGTTCGTCCCTAATGTACTCGGGAGAAAAGTTTTGAGTGTTGTGTAGCAGCTGCTTGAAATGTGGCTGGCAAATGAATTTGCACTAGCATATGTTCTTATAGGGATTTTGCTCGAGGTAGGTTTAAGCTCCGGATTTCTTGACCAACCCATTTCGGCATTTGTGCTTTTTTGTGCATTAGAACGACACACATCGTTTTTTTACTTTTATGTAATTATTCACGATTTGAATTATGCTATATTGATGAAACATAATCTACAAATTTAAACTGATCATTAGGCATTACTGAATGTAAAAAATATTACCATGATCTAAAATTGAAAATATTTGAGCGGTCTAATCACGTTAAATCTTAAAACACAATTATGTTGAACTTCTGAAAATCATGACATTATTATATGCGGAATCTTATGTATCATATCTGAATGATCTCTTGTTAAATAAAAATACAAATTTAGTCATATAAAAATTTTAAAATTAAAAGTTGAGTCATTTAGTCACGTAAATGGTGTACCCAATAAACTATTTTTTGTATTGTTTTTTGGACGTGCCATGTATGTGGACAGGCTTTGCAATCTTATTGATGGTACTATTACTGTGCTCAATGTCCACTTTTTAGTGCAAAACCTAATTCATTTACGGATTTACATTTGTTTTTTCTCACAGAAAAATAGTAGTCATTTTCGTGATTATTGACTGACAAAAGGCATGTGGTCCCAAAAAAGAGATTAGTAGTGAGTGAGAATGCTAGTATCATAAGTGCGCGGGGTTCAACTCTCCTGTTCTGTACAGAGCAAAAATCAAAGAAATGGAAAGTTAGGAACAAAACACACAACAAAAAAAAATATCAGATATGTGGACTAAATTGAAGATTCTGAGAAATGTGTAATTTTAACAATTAGATTGCAATTTTCATTTGGCAAATGAAATCGGCCGAAGGATTTAAAATTGTTGTTGAAGTATGGGGGGCAAAAGTAGAAAAATGTAAAGTTTGGGGACTAAAAGAACAAATAAGTATCCTAATTGCTCTCTTTCCCCCTCTCTCTCTAATATATATTTGAATGGATGCGACTTGTTTAAAGCTTATCATGGTCCACCCTCCCCTTTTTATTAACTAGTGCCGTAAATTAATTTTACTTTCATTCTTTATATCTACTGATTGAACTAGGTAGCACGTTAATCAAACAAGTGTCATCTTATCATTTCACGCCTTATTTTGAGTAGTGATCGCAATTATCGATATTGTCAAACAAGGATTTTGAATAGATAAATGATTTTCAAATATCCAAACGTACTTTTTTTCATAGCCCGTGTTTGAAATTAAAACGATCTCGTCGATGGATTTCCGCGATCGGGCGCACCATTGCCCTGATTCATGCGGCATCGGGTAAAGATCCGAGAGTCCCGGACGATGGCCTTGGCATGACCCTCAAAGTTACTTAAAAACGAAAGACGGAGGATTAATGGTACGAGATCGAAAAACTTTAGTCCGCAACAAAAATCGGACACGAGTGGAGGATGTTCGGGCATCACTGCGCGTGCACGCAGCAGGAGGAGTTACCACGCTTTGTGGTTGGAACCTAGCTCGCGTTTCTTCGTTTCTCTCGCTGAAACGAAGAACTAGAACCGAAGCTCTGCTGCCCGGACTCGTGATCCCTGCACATGTGTGGATAGTTTCGGACCTCGCTCACGGTTTTCATTACTTCTCCGCTTAGGTTCATCTCGGCTCACGTTCGTTAGCCAGGGCCGATTGTCTTTAACCGTGATTTCTGTTTGGTTTAGGCTTGGATTTTTTTTTTTCTGGTTCTCGCCTTTTTATGCTTTCGATTGTGGATTCTGGGTTTATTTTTAGTTTTTGGGTTTTTGGTGGCTGTAGCGGTGGTTGCCTGGGAAGCCGGAAAGCCACTGGTGATAGAGCAGGCGGAGTGGCTCCGCCGCAGGCCATGAATGAGGATGAGTCAAGCGCACCTCGCTCTGCCATCCTGATCTTTTCCTTCTGGGAAGCCAAGGGTCAGTGAAATTGTGTTGCTGGATAGTGCCATAGCGGCATCATTCGATCGTCCATGCGTTGATCTAGTCCAAGCGATGTCTTAATTTCGCACCCAATTTTTGGCCGTGAGGCTGCTGGGTATGCTCTTACCCTCTTGACATTCACATGCAAGCAATTCCTCTCGTTATTAAATTTACAAGGGGAGGAAAAGAGTTACAAAAGAAGGTTCCGAGCCTTAATTAGCTTAGAGTTCCGGAAAGTAGGTTTTTCAATTTCACATCTGACTGAAATGGGGCCAAAGTGGACATGATTGTGGCATCGACGAGCAGCAAGAAATACCATATCAGTTGTCACATGTGTATTGAGGATCAGGTTGCATCTAGAATAGCCAGAGAAGAACGAGAGTTGACTTGTCTGATTTCTTTCCGGAACTTTACTCAAGTTCCCTTCTTCACACTCTCATTCCCAATTTTCAATTTTCTTGTATGGATGTCCTCCTTTGAGTCATGTGTGATATTTTCTCAGTGTCGACATTGTTATGGCGACAGTGCTGCATTTTGAAATCCTACACCATGAGATCTACTTTTGCTGCAGATGGCATGAGATGTCTGCTATGCCTCCTCCGAGATAGTGAAACGTAGTTCGTGGCTCCGATGGTAACACACACGCCGATAATTCGAACTCAGATGCATCAACAAAAAGGATTCTTCAATATGTGAATCGCCAATATGGCAGTTGCTAGTCGATTCTGTGTTTTTCAAGAATCAAGTCTCAGCAGTCAGCAGTCTATGCTTCTGGGTTGGATTGCAGAGCTAAAATAACCTGTTGCTAATTTTCATTTCACAGGGTGGTGGAGAGCGTTTGGAGAAGGGTGGAGTCGGGGATCATGTGCTTCCAGTGTTCACAGGGGAATGTGGAGAATGTAGGATTGCCAGTGTGAATGAACTCGATAAGGGTAGAATATGCCACATGGTCGATCAAAGGTCCTGTGCCACTTGAACTTCAAAGGCTATACGCTCCTTCAATCCATCTTTGTCCAGCCAGCTCATAACAAAATGTTAGTCCAGGCTGACACAAACGAATTAGTTAGGACAAGGAAAGCCCTAGCGACCAAGCATTCACAATCCTAAAAATGGATACTGAACACTGCCAGGTTGTCGAGGACACATGTGAAGACGTAGGCCGGCGCCCTCTAAGTTGACCACCAATACCCACCTTCCAAAAACCAGCAATGAAGCCACTCTAACCTTTCGTTGATAGAATGAAGAGCCCGCCAAGACTCTTTTCCTTAAGGTATGCCCTAATCAACTTCCTATTGCAATTGCCACCAGCACGAAGAATGGCATGCATGCTATTGACACCAGACATGGGTAACACCAACACCCTTACGAGGGTATTGATGATTTCACGCACTCTAAGCCTGGCCCGCTCGCGGTTAGGAAAACGCAACACGTGCGATCTGCTAAGAATCAACACGAGGAAGGGACTATGCTTTGAGTGGGAAATCACGAGATTTTCCATAAATGGTTTCACCGATAAATCACTTTCTGTTCACGTCCATCTCTGTGAATATACAGTCGTTTACGCAGAATGTCTAGCAAAGATTACCCCCTCTGGCACCTTTGGATAAGTCCTGTACTCTCACCGCGGCATCTCCACCGCTGGTACTTGCTGAATTTTGATTGTTGATGACTTCTGCCTCTAGAACCAAAATCGCCACTCAAGCTAACTGAGCTTGTTGTCTATGGAAATTCAGGATTAGGGAGCCACATTGACGTCGGCGAAGCCGAACGGTTTCTTCCTGTTGCTATATTTGTACCAGGAAGCTGCCGGCCTAGCTGTAAGTTATAACGATCCTTTCGATATGAAAACCATTGCTGAACACTTTTTTTTCCGTGTCCTATGAACATTCTGGTTTCCTGATTTTTTCTCATGCCGCAGGAGGTGCTGGAATTGCAGGTGCATCAAGAATTTGTCAGGGTCGATTTGAATCCAAACTGGTTTGATCAGGTCGTAATTTGAATTCTTTAACCCAAAAAAGTTCATGACCGACCTGTTTCAGCAGGGCTCTGAGTTCTCCACCCTGTCCTCTCTTTTTAAATTCTGTGTTCTTTCAGGTTTGAGGGGGTTTCATGTATTCTCAAAGTCGCTATGCCTCCTCTCGTCACAGGGGAAAAAAGAGACAGGGGAGGAGGGAGCAGGTGGAACAGGACGGGAAGCATGGAAGGGAGGGGGGGGGGGGGGGAAGGCGGAAAGGAAAGAGAGCCAGGGGGAAACGAAGAAAGGGAGAGGGGGGGCGGAAGGGGGGGGGGAGGGGGGGGGGGAAGAGAGAGGAGGGAGAGAGGGGGGAGAGAAGAGAGAAGAAGAGGGAGAGGGGAGGAGGGGGAAGGAGAGGAGAGGAGAGGGAAGAGAGAGGAGGGGGGGGGAGGAAGAGGAGGAGAAAAGGGGGAAGACAGAAGAAGGAAAGGAGGGGGGAGGAGAGAGGGAAAGGGAAGTGGGGAGAGGGAAAAGAGAGGAAAGGAAGAAGGGAAGGGGGGAGCAGGGGGGGAGGGGGAAGGAGGAGGGGGAGGAGAGAGGAGGGGAGGAAGAGGAGAGGGGGAGAGCAGGGAAAAGGAGGGGGGGGGGAACGAAGAAAGAGAGAAGGGAGAGGGCGAGGGGGGGGAAGGGGGAGGAGAAAGCGGAGAGGGGGGAGGAAGAAGGGAAAGGAGGAGAGGGAGAGAGGGGAGGGAGAGGAAAAAGAGGACAAAAGAGGGAAAAAGGAGAGGGGAGAAGGGAGAAGGAAGAAAGAGGAGGAAAGGAGGGGAACGGAGGGGGGGGGGGGAGAGGGGGAAGGGAAGGGAGGAAGGGAAGGAGGGGGAAGGAGGGGAGAGGGGGGGGGAAGAGAGGGAGAGAAGGAAAGGAGAAGAAAAAAAA
>JAGVVM010009265.1:0-14578 GCA_019149425.1 Psidium friedrichsthalianum
GATAAAAAGTACCGTATAGAAATGCGAACTTCTTTTCATGGTTTATGTAGACATTGACACAGCATCCCTGTGCATATGAAAACCTGAGCCACCTGGACGAACTGAACCAATAAATTTAACTCGAGGACTTGAATTAAAGTCCTCTACCTGGACCTGCAGTTGGCCATTGCCGCCAAAACAGGCTAAAAAAAAATAAAACCGACACTGCATGAAAGAATGGTGGTTAAGACAATTTGATTTGCCGAGGCACCATACAGATCGTAAACAAAATAATGAAGTAAGCTATATGAGGGAAAAACCTGCTCATTTGCTGTAGGTGGCAGACCTCCCACATATACCCGCCTAGCATGTCTATTAGCCTGCCAATAAAGATTTCACTACTATTCTACAACAAGCATCAACCTTGTAACGAGGAGAAAGGAAGTACAAAATTTTTCACACCAACCTGCTGAGTCATTGCTTGGACTGGCATACAGGAAGAGTGCCAACGCTGCATGTAATGATAATTAACAGTGTAACAATCCGAGTGAAGTTCTGAGAAAAATATATATATACACACACGTACCTGCCCAGCTCCTAAAGGGAACATGTTTGGCAACATCCCTGGAATGCTTGAGCTGTCCCAGGAATTTGACCTGCCAGAAAGAGAGAGGGAGGAACAATTTCTTCTCAGAGTGTCAAATAAAGTTCTTAAGCAGTCATTAATAGCTATAATATTTTGTGGCTGAAACATCTTTCGCAAAATCCTTTTTCATAATCCATCCTAATATCCTCTAATGTGCATTTGCTAAATCAAAAGAGAAATACATAACTTATATGTTAAACGATTTTAAACTACCGAAAGAGGCAATAGTTGCAGGTGAAGACGAACAAGACCCATCATACCGGTGAATGGTCGTCCTTGTACATAAAAGCTAGAGAAGTCGGCTCACGCATATTGTCAGCACAGTGGGGCAAGTAGCCCTACATTGCCTTCTTAACAATGGACAAGACAAGAAACAAACAAAACAAACACACCACAACAACAAAACCAGAAGCCTCTCAGTTCCAGAAGTAATTTTACTAACAAAGGAAAAATTCAGTACAACCCAGTAAGACCACCTAAAATGCTACATGCGTATAGAAATTTAACATAAAGAATAGCTTACCAAAATGACACCATCCTATTTGATAGGAACTTTCCACTCTATATCAAGCAAGGAGAAGAAAAGAAGTTATATGTACATAAACATTATAAATTTTAAGACAAAAACCAGTGGCAGCAACAGCGCAGCAGCATCTAACATTCTGAAGCTGAGGGGCGCCATATCAAAACCACTAATCCTTTTGCTGAAAGCAAAAATGTTAATAGGATTGCAAAAACCAGCCTAAGCAACGACAAGCCACATGAACTTTAATCTGACCCATGCTAACTACACTCCCACAGACAAGTTAAAGAATCATTGTACATAAATGGGTGCAAGTTCGTATTTTGCGAGCATTAATATCAGATTTCAGACAATATCAACAAATGCCAGTTATTCCTCAGTCCAATTTTCTAAAAAAATTTCACCCATTTAGACTGGCGACAACTGATAACTTAAAAAAGCTAATCATTTCCATCTTCACATAGTGATGGAAAAAGGAACTTCAGCATTCCGCAGCAGTAGCCCAGGCCCATCATATGACAATTTTGCTATGTAGCTTCGAATAGATGTTTGAGCGCTCTACAAATGAGCCACCATGGACGACAAATGACCCC
Organism: Psidium friedrichsthalianum; assembly: GCA_019149425.1. Taxonomy (NCBI): domain Eukaryota; kingdom Viridiplantae; phylum Streptophyta; class Magnoliopsida; order Myrtales; family Myrtaceae; genus Psidium; species Psidium friedrichsthalianum. The sequence goes on from JAGVVM010009265.1 coordinate 1,742, forward strand.
ATGACACAATATTTTCAGATTATTGGACAGAGTGTGGAGCATAAACATAAATATTGTTAATACAACATCAACCTACGCTCTAGAAATGAGTGACAAGAAAGCAAAGACAAGCAACATAATTCACAGGTACATTTACAAGAAGCGGTCACATTATGGCATACCTCTTCGAGCGTGAGCGAGATCGAGACCTTGACTTGTGCTCTGACCTGCCCTGTGAACGAGATCGACGCCGGTGCCTGTCTTCTCTCTCTCTGTCAAATCTCTGTGCCTGTAAATAAGGATGAAGAAGAGTTCTAAACTTTCACCAAGATAAAATGTCATAGTCATATATTTCTAAGCACATTAGGGGAAGGGGAAAGTGTAGGGACAATAGCTAGGCTTGGCCTAGCCCTCATCTTACACCAAGCTCTAAGGGGATTCAGCTGACGATGCAACAGGAAATAAAGATAAACACCAAAGGACTATTGCTTCTATTACCTATCAAAATCTCGACTGCGGGGAAAATCATCATCGTCATCCCTCTCTCGTCCCCGCTCCCTTCTCTCACTGCGATCCCTGTGCCGATCCCTGTGCCGATCACGGTCCTTTTCTCGATCGCGATCCCTATCTCTGTCCCTGCTCTTTTCCTTATCTCTGTCTCTGTCACGACTCTTCTCTCTGTCTCTGTCCTTCTCGCGATCACGGTCCCCGGTCCCGGTCCCTCTCTCTGTCCCTATCTCTCTCCTTATCACGACCTCTATCCCTCTCTTTGTCACTGCTCTTTGAAATCTCCCTTTCATAATCATGTGAGCCACGCTGCAAAAATTTAAGTATGTCAGGATCTCCTCAGAGTTAACAGTCCAAAGGAAGTAAAATGGCAGGGTGGCCAAGGAACCAAGATCAGAGAAAACACGCACTTAGAGCAACAAGACAAATCACATTGGGCAATTTAGTTAGCTACGAGGCATAATTAGTCATCCAGCTAAGTCAGAAATCAATTTCAAGGCCTACTGCATCATTATCCTTTCCTAATTGATAATCTGGCAAGTGTCCTCACGGGAAACCACGTCAAAGTTTCGCAATGGGTTCGTTTTCTTGTTCAGCCAAACAGCAAAAGAGAAAATAACCCACCTTCTTTTCGCCAGTAGAACAAACCCAGCCTATTTGGCAGATTGGTGTGAAGATAAAACGAGATCGATATTATCCCCAAAACACAGAGACGAGCAAAAGACGTAAAATTGACCCATGCACCTAATAAAAATCGTCCAAGTAAGTCATCTAAAGGAAAAATTCTACCGATGTAAAGCTTTCCAACACGTGCATATTGATCTATTCAAACAAACAATCCTCCAAGAGTGATCTCAAGAAATTTGACCTAAAAATCGCGTCGAAAGCGAGACCTAACTACGAATCGATCATTTTTGCGCCACAACAACAGGCAACCAAACCCTAAACAGCAATCCATAACTCAATTGCAAAAAAGACTTAAGCCTCAGAAGCAAAGCGAAATCTGCGAATCACCTGAGATCTGGAATCGCTGCGATCATCAGGACCGCGGGGAGGTGGAGAACCGCCGCGGTGGCCGTCGAGATCATCTCCGTTCCCTTCGTATCTTCCCTCGTAGTCCGTCATCTCGTCCGTCAACAAGCGTGTCGTTCGAACCAGTTCCGATTCGGTGACTGAACTGGCTACAAAGCTCGAAGCGAGTTCTCGCGTTCTAGGGCTTCTTCAGGCGCAAGAATTTTGGATGCTTTATATGCCCGCGAGGAAGAGAGAGGGGTGAAATTGTAATTTCGGTTGCAGATTTTGCTGTCGCCGCCAATCAGCGATCAATTACAATTATTATTTCTTATGAGTTATACGAAATTTTTCCTAAAATCAGCAAATAGATCAAAATATTTTTATGATTAGGTAATCTTAACTTAGGATTATTATAAACTTGAAAAGGGACTTATCAAGAGTTTTTTCAATTAAAGAAAAGGAACAGAAGGAACGAGAGAAAATCGACGATAGGTTTAATTTGCCTCTTTAAAATCTTTAAAATTAGGAATAAAAAAATCAACATACGCTAAAAATAATGAATGGGCATCAAGCAGGACATGCATATGTGTAATAAGCACAGAATCGTAGATCGAATTATGCATAGCATTTTAGGAGACTCATTTGGATCGGGAGCATGGCGCGATTCAATTCCTCAAGCAGCTAAGTACAACACAATTTCATGTTCGGGCGACATTCTAGGCTTTTTAGTTCATGTGTTGCCTAAATCCAATCGGTTAAAGAGGATTTCATGAGTCTAGGATTTACACATCTAAAATAGTAAAAGGTACTTTTCTCAATTCATATCATCCAAATTACAACAAAAGAGAACACTCCCCGTTTAAGAGATTTTAAAAAAAAATCTCCCATAAATATTTTTGATCACTTATTATAATCCTTTCCTCCGACGAATTTCAATATGAAAATTTGATTCATTTTTTTTCCATAACGACCTTTTTCTAAAGAAAATTCCAATCTCTTTTATGTTTTATATATCCACGTATGCACTTCCTGTAGACCGTGCATTCTCATTATTTCAATTTTTTTTATTATTCAGTTATTCAAACATTTCATAATTAAAGGATATTGCATCCTCATTCAATTTAAAGTCCTTGCGTACACGCACTTGTTACACATATGCTAGTACCATAAAAAGCAAAAGGGACCTCCCATCTGGAGGGATCGCAATCCTTTTCCTTTTCCCCAAATGTCATAAAGTCGTTATTCTTATAATTATTCGATCAATGCACAAATGCGTGATTAAATAGTAATAATACTATTTAATCCTTTGAACGTCAATATTGTTTGTATTGGAAAAATTACCAAAAAAATTCTAAACTTATTGCAATTGTATTAATTCAGTCATAAATTTTTTTTTCAATTGAGTCATAAACCGTTTGCATTTGTGTCGATTCAATTAATTTGACCAATCGGTGCCGATATGGCACCGTCGGTACTAACATTGATAATTTTTAAAGCATTCTAATAATTTTATATTTTTTTCACTAGGTGAGGGCTCACCTAGTGGCCAGTGGAGGTCGCCGGCCCTAGCATAAAAGACACGAAAAAATAACAAAAATAATGAAAATATTGTTACAAGATATCCACGTTAGCGTCGGCTGGTCAAATGATTAAATTAGCTCAAATGCAAAAGGTGTAAACTCAATTGACAAAAAGAAAATTATGACCGGATTAGCACAATTGTGATAGATTTTATGACTTTTTTGATAATTTTCCCCAAATTGCATACGTTTGAGATGATTAATGGATGGGCTCAATTAACGCTAAGCCTCGAGCTTGAGTCTTTCTTACTCTTGCCCGACTGTTCTAATCGATTAAAGATGTATCATTCTTGGATTAGGCCAACCGGACAACTTATGTCGACTTATTTTCCATGCCCGCCCAAATTGATCTTTAGGTTATATTTGGTTTTTATAACTCAATAATGAAAAGCTAAAATTTATCACCAAGTAGAATATTTTGTAGGTAAACTATAGCCTATTTAATGACTAATCAAGCCTTTTTAGCAGAAAATCCGGCCAAATTCAGCCCGCCACCGTAAAGGACACCGGAGTATGAAACGGATTAAATGTGTTTGTTTGTGGGGAAAACCGTTTCCGAGAAAGTGTTTTTCGAACTTTCGTCTGTTTGGTTCTTGGAAATTATCTAGTCAACAGAAAGCACTTTCCAGTCAACATAACTTTATTCATTAAATTAGGAAAGTGAATTTCACAAAATAAGAGGTGAAAACACTTTCCCCATTCTTACTCTCTCGCTTCATTGAGGCACAACGCTCTTTCATTCCCTCATTTTTTTTTGTTCACTTTTTCACCGACGCTCACCTTCTTCATCATTGAAGGTCCGCTCTTCTTCACTGATGCTCTTCATCTTCGCCATTGAAGCTGGTTCTTCTTCAACGACGCTCAACACAGCTCCAGGTTCTCTCCCCTCTCCGATTCAAAAATAACCTCTAAAAATTTGAGGATTCTCGTTTTCATTCATCTTCTTCAAGGGAAATCTTATAAATCAGCTTCAAAATTTTCGTAGATCCTAGAGTTATCAAGCTTGATTGGAGATTCTACCCTACCACAAGAGATATAAGGTGATATATCTAACGTTTGTCCTTTTTGCTCAATTTTAAGTCGATCTGTTTGACATTTTTGGCTATATGTGCTTCAATGAAACAATATGAGTCGATTCGGTTGGTGTTTCATAGTTTGATGAACTATGCTATCCATATTGTTAAAAGCATGAAAGGTGTTTGTTAAAATGTCAAGAAGGAAAGGAAACCACGGCTATAGATTTTTCAGTTGGCTCTGATGTTGTAGTCAGTCACAACTTCCCTTAGGTTTGTCTGCGTTTTTAATACTTTAGAATTTTGAAAGTTACGCAGGGATTGCTTCAGTTGCCTTCTTCTTGTTGTTTAGTTTTCATATGCGCATGAATGTGCTTTTATTATCTTCAAAATAGTGTAGGGGTTTCGATGAGATGTAATGTTGCATTGCTGGATGAGGAGGGCTAGCTGGTTATTGTCCCTAAGAGCCCCTACTTCCACACTCTTAGCGGCTCTTTCTTCACCTTGACAATAAAAAATTGTTTCAAATGGTTTGCATACCCTCTTCAAAAAGGGCTAATAATAGGAAGTGAACAGCCTTCATCTGTGCAAAGTGTGTTTTATCTTGGAAAAAAATCATGTAAGAGATGCAGAGCCAATATTAGAAGCCTTGAAGCACTGTGCATAATTATTTGTAGTTGCAACCTTTCTGACTAATGTTAGAGTTTCAGCCCTTCAAACATTTAATCAATAGTCTTCATGGTGTAATCTTGATGACAAAAAAGATATATTACTTGTAAAGTTATTAGGCATGACATTTCACTTTGTTGGTAGAGTTGAACTTAATTAATCTACTAGTTAACAAGTGGTACTGAGAAGTAGGACCAACTAGCTCCTACTTTCACATTTCTATAATTGTTCCCTAAGCCATCAGCATCCTTCATGGAACGTAGGACGTTGTTGCTTGATGCTTTGCAATTTTTGTAGCCAAAACCGCAAAAGAGATCACACGTACTAAATCATAAGGATATCACATATTAACTTTCCCTTTGTCAATTGCAACCACTGCTTTTCTCTTGGCAATGTCCTAACTTATTTGCATTTGAAGTACAGATATTCTAAATATTGAGATAATCTAATTGCTTCTCTTCTGTTTTTCTCGCACATATGTTTACCCTTTAGTTACCACCAGCAGTAACTTGAGAAAATAGATAATATTCTCCTATGCTCCTACATTAGCAAGTTAGAGGTTTCAAAGAGGGTCATGCATTTGGTTATATTTAAGTAATTTTCTTATGTTCTGCTTGTTGCATCTTTTATGTTTCAATGACTTATTCTGCAATTCTGTTCATGCTATTCTATATTCAGTGGATGTTATTCAAGCCAGGAAGTGAAGTTCTATGCATAGATGTTTTGCATATATTAATGGTACATCATACTTACATTGTCATGGTTTGTGCTTTATGCTCTCTCGGGCGGGAAAACAAACAAAGCGGCTGCGCACGTGAGTGGTGGGAGATCAGAGAGAGACAAGCACAACCATGACAATGTAAGTAGTGAGTACCACTAATATATGCAAACATAGATGCATAGAACTTCACTTCCTGGCTTGAATAACATCCACTGAATATAGAATAGCATGAACAGAATTGCAGAATAAGTCATTGAAACATAAAAGATGCAACAAGCAGAACATAAGAAAATTACTTAAATATAACCAAATGCATGACCCCTTTGAAACCTCTAACTTGCTAATGTAGGAGCATAGGAGAATATTATCTATTTTCTCAAGTTACTGCTGGTGGTAACTAAAGGGTAAACATATGTGCGAGAAAAACAGAAGAGAAGCAATTAGATTATCTCAATATTTAGAATATCTGTACTTCAAATGCAAATAAGTTAGGACATTGCCAAGAGAAAAGCAGTGGTTGCAATTGACAAAGGGAAAGTTAATATGTGATATCCTTATGATTTAGTACGTGTGATCTCTTTTGCGGTTTTGGCTACAAAAATTGCAAAGCATCAAGCAACAACGTCCTACGTTCCATGAAGGACTGCTGATGGCTTAGGGAACATTATAGAAATGTAAAGTAGGAGCTAGTTGGTCCTACTTCTCAGTACCACTTGTTAACTAGTAGATTAATTAAGTTCAACTCTACCAACAAAGTGAAATGTCATGCCTAATAACTTTACAAGTAATATATCCTTTTTTGTCATCAAGATTACACCATGAAGACTATTGATTAAATGTTTGAAGGGCTGAAACTCTAACATTAGTCAGAAAAGTTGCAACTACAAATAATTATGCACAGTGCTTCAAGGCTTCTAATATTGGCTCTGCATTCTCTTACATGATTTTTTTCCAAGATAAACACACTTTGCACAGATGAAGGCTGTTCACTTCCTATTATTAGCCCTTTTTGAAGAGGGTATGCCAACCATTTGAAACAATTTTTTATTGTCAAGGTGAAGAAAGAGCCGCTAAGAGTGTGGAAGTAGGGGCTCTTAGGGACAATAACCAGCTAGCCCTCCTCATCCAGCAATGCAACATTACATCTCATCGAAACCCCTACACTATTTTGAAGATAATAAAAGCACATTCATGCCGCATATGAAAACTAAACAACAAGAAGAAGGCAACTGAAGCAATCCCTGCGTAACTTTCAAAATTCTAAAGTATTAAAAACGCAGACAAACCTAAGGGAAGTTGTGACTGACTACAACATCAGAGCCAACTGAAAAATCTATAGCCGTGGTTTCCTTTCCTTCTTGACATTTTAACAAACACCTTTCATGCTTTTAACAATATGGATAGCATAGTTCATCAAACTATGAAACACCAACCGAATCGACTCATATTGTTTCATTGAAGCACATATAGCCAAAATGTCAAACAGATCGACTTAAAATTGAGCAAAAAGGACAAACGTTAGATATATCACCTTATATCTCTTGTGGTAGGGTAGAATCTCCAATCAAGCTTGATAACTCTAGGATCTACGAATTTTGAAGCTGATTTATAAGATTTCCCTTGAAGAAGATGAATGAAAACGAGAATCCTCAAATTTTTAGAGGTTATTTTTGAATCGGAGAGGGGAGAGAACCTGGAGCTGTGTTGAGCGTCGTTGAAGAAGAACCAGCTTCAATGGCGAAGATGAAGAGCATCAGTGAAGAAGAGCCGGACCTTCAATGATGAAGAAGGTGAGCGTCGGTGAAAAAGTGAACAAAAAAAAATGAGGGAATGAAAGAGCGTTGTGCCTCAATGAAGCGAGAGAGTAAGAATTGGGAAAGTGTTTTCACCTTCTTATTTTGTGAAATTCACTTTCTATTTAATGAATAAAGTTATGTTGACTGGAAAGTGCTTTTCTGTTGACTAGATAATTTTCCCGAACCAACAGACGAAAGTTCGAAAAACATTTCGTCGGATAACGGTTTTCCCACAAAAAAAACACCCCAATAATCCGTTTCATACTCCGGTGTCCTTTACGGTGGCGGGCTGAATTTGGCCGGATTTTCTGCTAAAAAGGCTTGATTAGTCATTAAATAGGCTATAGTTTACCTACAAAATATTCTACTTGGTGATAAATTTTAGCTTTTCATTATTGAGTTATAAAAACCAAATATAACCTAAAGATCAATTTGGGCGGGCATGGAAAATAAGTCGACATAAGTTGTCCGGTTGGCCTAATCAAGAAATGATACATCTTTAATCGATTAGAACAGTCGGGCAAGAGTAAGAAAGACTCAAGCTCGAGGCTTAGCGTTAATTGAGCCCATCCATTAATCATCTCAAACGTATGCAATTTGGGGAAAATTATCAAAAAAAGTTATAAATCTATCAAAATTGTGCCAATCCGGTCATAATTTTCTTTTTGTCAATTGAGTTTTACACCTTTTGCATTTGAGCTAATTTAATCCATTTGACCAGCCGACGCTAACGTGGATATCTTTTAACAATATTTTCATTATTTTTGTTATTTTTTCGTGTCTTTTATGCTAGGGCCGGCGACCTCCACTGGCCACTGGGTGAGCCCTCACCTAGTGAAAAAAATATAAAATTATTAGAATGTCTTTAAAAATTATCAATGTTAGTACCGACGGTGCCATATCGGCACCGATTGGTCAAATTAATTGAATCGACACAAATGCAAACGGTTTATGACTCAATTGAAAAAAAAAATTATGACTGAATTAATACAATTGCAATAAGTTTAGAATTTTTTTGATAATTTTTCCAATACAAACAATATTGACGTTCAAAGGATTAAATAGTATTATTACTATTTAATCACGCATTTGTGCATTGATCGAATAATTATAAGAATAACGACTTTATGACATTTGGGGAAAAGGAAAAGGATTGCGATCCCTCCAGATGGGAGGTCCCTTTTGCTTTTTATGGTACTAGCATATGTGTAACAAGTGCGTGTACGCAAGGACTTTAAATATGAATGAGGATGCAATATCCTTTAATTATGAAATATTTGAATAACTGAATAATAAAAAAAATTGAAATAATGAGAATGCACGGTCTACAGGAAGTGCATACGTGGATATATAAAACATAAAAGAGATTGGAATTTTCTTTAGAAAAAGGTCGTTATGGAAAAAAAATGAATCAAATTTTCATATTGAAATTCGTCGGAGGAAAGGATTATAATAAGTGATCAAAAATATTTATGGGAGATTTTTTTTTAAAATCTCTTAAACGGGGAGTGTTCTCTTTTGTTGTAATTTGGATGATATGAATTGAGAAAAGTACCTTTTACTATTTTAGATGTGTAAATCCTAGACTCATGAAATCCTCTTTAACCGATTGGATTTAGGCAAGACATGAACTAAAAAGCCTAGAATGTCGCCCGAACATGAAATTGTGTTGTACTTAGCTGCTTGAGGAATTGAATCGCGCCATGCTCCCGATCCAAATGAGTCTCCTAAAATGCTATGCATAATTCGATCTACGATTCTGTGCTTATTACACATATGCATGTCCTGCTTGATGCCCATTCATTATTTTTAGCGTATGTTGATTTTTTTATTCCTAATTTTAAAGATTTTAAAGAGGCAAATTAAACCTATCGTCGATTTCCTCTCGTTCCTTCTGTTCCTTTTCTTTAATTGAAAAAACTCTTGATAAGTCCCTTTTCAAGTTATAATAATCCTAAGTTAAGATTACCTAATCATAAAAATATTTTGATCTATTTGCTGATTTTAGGAAAAATTTCGTATAACTCATAAGAAATAATAATTGTAATTGATCGCTGATTGGCGGCGACAGCAAAATCTGCAACCGAAATTACAATTTCACCCCTCTCTCTTCCTCGCGGGCATATAAAGCATCCAAAATTCTTGCGCCTGAAGAAGCCCTAGAACGCGAGAACTCGCTTCGAGCTTTGTAGCCAGTTCAGTCACCGAATCGGAACTGGTTCGAACGACACGCTTGTTGACGGACGAGATGACGGACTACGAGGGAAGATACGAAGGGAACGGAGATGATCTCGACGGCCACCGCGGCGGTTCTCCACCTCCCCGCGGTCCTGATGATCGCAGCGATTCCAGATCTCAGGTGATTCGCAGATTTCGCTTTGCTCTGAGGCTTAAGTCTTTTTTGCAATTGAGTTATGGATTGCTGTTTAGGGTTTGGTTGCCTGTTGTTGTGGCGCAAAAATGATCGATTCGTAGTTAGGTCTCGCTTTCGACGCGATTTTTAGGTCAAATTTCTTGAGATCACTCTTGGAGGATTGTTTGTTTGAATAGATCAATATGCACGTGTTGGAAAGCTTTAAATCGGTAGAATTTTTCCTTTAGATGACTTACTTGGACGATTTTTATTAGGTGCATGGGTCAATTTTACGTCTTTTGCTCGTCTCTTGTTTTGGGGATAATATCGATCTCGTTTTATCTTCACACCAATCTGCCAAATAGGCTGGGTTTGTTCTACTGGCGAAAAGAAGGTGGGTTATTTTCTCTTTTGCTGTTTGGCTGAACAAGAAAACGAACCCATTGCGAAACTTTGACGTGGTTTCCCGTGAGGACACTTGCCAGATTATCAATTAGGAAAGGATAATGATGCAGTAGGCCTTGAAATTGATTTCTGACTTAGCTGGATGACTAATTATGCCTCGTAGCTAACTAAATTGCCCAATGTGATTTGTCTTGTTGCTCTAAGTGCGTGTTTTCTCTGATCTTGGTTCCTTGGCCACCCCGCCATTTTACTTCCTTTGGACTGTTAACTCTGAGGAGATCCTGACATACTTAAATTTTTGCAGCGTGGCTCACATGATTATGAAAGGGAGATTTCAAAGAGCAGTGACAAAGAGAGGGATAGAGGTCGTGATAAGGAGAGAGATAGGGACAGAGAGAGGGACCGGGGACCGGGACCGTGATCGCGAGAAGGACAGAGACAGAGAGAAGAGTCGTGACAGAGACAGAGATAAGGAAAAGAGCAGGGACAGAGATAGGGATCGCGATCGAGAAAAGGACCGTGATCGGCACAGGGATCGGCACAGGGATCGCAGTGAGAGAAGGGAGCGGGGACGAGAGAGGGATGACGATGATGATTTTCCCGCAGTCGAGATTTTGATAGGTAATAGAAGCAATAGTCCTTTGGTGTTTATCTTTATTTCCTGTTGCATCGTCAGCTGAATCCCCTTAGAGCTTGGTGTAAGATGAGGGCTAGGCCAAGCCTAGCTATTGTCCCTACACTTTCCCCTTCCCCTAATGTGCTTAGAAATATCTGACTATGACATTTTATTTCTTGGTGAAAGTTTAGAACTCTTCTTCATCCTTATTTACAGGCACAGAGATTTTGACAGAGAGAGAGAAGACAGGCACCGGCGTCGATCTCGTTCACGGGGCAGGTCAGAGCACAAGTCAAGGTCTCGATCTCGCTCCCGCTCGAAGAGGTATGCCATAATGTGACCACTTCTTGTAAATGTACCTGTGAATTATGTTGCTTGTCTTTTGCTTTCTTGTCACTCATTTCTAGAGTGTAGGTTGATGTTGTCATTAACAATATTTATGTTTATGCTCCACACTCTGTCCAATAATCTGAAAATATTGTGTCATGGGGTCATTTTCTCGTCCTGATGGCTCATTTTGTAGAGCGCTCAAACATCTATTCGAAGCTACATAGCAAAATTGTCATATGATGGGCCTGGGCTACTGCTGCGGAATGCTGAAGTTCCTTTTTCCATCACTATGTGAAGATGGAAATGATTAGCTTTTTTAAGTTATCAGTTGTCGCCAGTCTAAATGGGTGAAATTTTTTTAGAAAATTGGACTGAGGAATAACTGGCATTTGTTGATATTGTCTGAAATCTGATATTAATGCTCGCAAAATACGAACTTGCACCCATTTATGTACAATGATTCCTTTAACTTGTCTGTGGGAGTGTAGTTATGCATGGGTCAGATTAAAGTTCATGTGGCTTGTCGTTGCTTAGGCTGGTTTTTGCAATCCTATTAACATTTTTGCTTTCAGCAAAAGGATTAGTGGTTTTGATATGGCGCCCCCTGCTTCAGCAATGTTAGGAGCTGCTGCCGCTGTTGCTGCCACTGGTATGTTTTTGTCTTAAAATTTATAATGTTTATGTACATATAACTTCTTTCTTCTCCTTGCTTGATATAGAGTGGAAAGTTCCTATCAAATAGGATGGTGTCATTTTGGTAAGCTATTCTTTATGTTAAATTTCTACTACGCATGTAGCATTTTAGGTGGTCTTACTGGGTTGTACTGAATTTTTCCTTTGTTAGTAAAATTACTTCTGGAACTGAGAGGCTTCTGGTTTTTTGTTGTGTTGGTGTTTGTTTTGTTTGTTTCTTTGTCTTGTCCATTGTTAAGAAGGCAATGTAGGGCTACTTGCCCCACTGTGCTGACAATATGCGTGAGCCGACTTCTCTAGCTTTTATGTACAAGGACGACCATTCACCGGTATGATGGGTCTTGTTCGTCTTCACCTGCAACTATTGCCTCTTTCGGTAGTTTTAAAATCGTTTAACATATAAGTTATGTATTTTCTCTTTTTGATTTAGCAAATGCACATTAGAGGATATTAGGATGGATTATGAAAAGGATTTTGCGAAAGATGTTTCAGCCACAAAAATATTATAGCTATTAATTGACTGCTTAAGAACTTTATTTGACCACTCTGAGAAGAATTGTTTCCTCCCTCTCTCTTTCTGGCAGGTCAAATTCCTGGGACAGCTCCAAGCATTCCAGGGATGTTTCCAAACATGTTCCCTTTAGGAGCTGGGCAGGTACGTGTGTGTATATATATATTTTCTCTCAGAACTTCACTCGGATTGTTTACACTGTTAATTATCATTACATGCAGCCGTTTGGCACTCTTCCTGTTATGCCAGTCCAAGCAATGACTCAGCAGGTTGGTGTGAAAAATTTTGTTACTTCCTTTCTCCTCGTTACAAGGTTGATGCTTGTTGTAGAATAGTAAGTGAAATCTTTATTGGCAGGCTACTAGACATGCTAGGCGGGTATATGTGGGAGGTCTGCCACCTACAGCAAATGAGCAGGTTTTTCCCTTCATATAGCTTTACTTCTATTATTTTTTTTACGATCTGTTATTGGTGCTTCTGCAAATAAATTTAGTCTTCCAATCTTTCATGCAGTCGGTTGCAACATTTTTTAGCCAGGTTATGGCTGGCAATTGGAGGAAATACTGCAGGTCCAGGTGGGAGGACTTTAATTTCAAGTCCTCGAGTTAATCATTTATTTGGTCACGTTTCTATTACGGTAATTTTTTCTT
>JAGVVM010009266.1:0-13285 GCA_019149425.1 Psidium friedrichsthalianum
GGTAAGAATCTCGTGATTCCCCTTCAAGTGAACCTATTATCCGTCACAGTTCTTCAGTCCATCTCATTGCAGGTCTTTACACTCTATTGAGTTTTAGTGTCTGTAAGGGCATTTAAGAAAGCCGATGTTTCTCTTGACGCCAGATAAAGCGACATTAGAAACATTGAAGTGAAGATATTCTTCCCTGTTGCCTATGAAGTAATGGGTCTATCATAATACTTACAAAAGGTTGTGAAACAATAGGAAAACCTAACAATCTCGTGCCATTTACCCCTTGTGTTTTTAGTTCACATCAGATTGCACATGTTTGAAACAAGAAATTGCCAGTTTGGCGGCTGGAATCCGAATAATTGAAACAGAGACGTACACATATTACTGCAGATCCCATGATTGAATCTGCAGCAGGTATTCAGATCTTTCTGGGGGCAGGCCAAAACTAATCTGAATATCTGATTACAGCAGAATTTTGGAAGTGGCATGGCCAGTGTGAAACCATTTTGTGATGATAGCTCAGGATAATTGCTCACTAGTATGACTATTATCAAGCCCTATGATAGACTTAGTGTCGTTTCCTTATATAGGTTATCCTGTGATTGTGAAATGGTCTGCTAATCTGCTCAAGTTCCAATTCCTCCAACCATCAAGTGCCTGCCTGAGCAAGCAGACTTCATAAGCGGGAATCTGGTGTTTGCATTCTTTCACTCTCCACCTTCCCATCCTTCTCTTTTTAAGGACAATTTCTGTCCACGTGATTCTGCCACCATGAGCATATAACTTGACAGAGAAAGGGCTCTACGTTTCTGTTTCAATCAATCAAAATGCCTACCCTAGTAGGATAAAGATATTACTCTAATAATTAGCCATGTTTTACGGAACTGCATTTGCGAAATGTTGTCTACCTGCATACAAGCTATCCTGTCCAGTTGAAGATTCTGGCAATGCTCTCTACTAAGGGCTTCCATTCTTCTTCAGAGAGTTCTGCAGGAACTTAAGGCACAATAAAGTACTTCGCGTGCAGCTTTCTTAGAGAAAAGTAACTGGTGTTCACCATTAAGACCAACAGTGCTACAAAACCGACTAAAACCACTTTCTTTTCTCTGGTTTAATTTAAGATATGACTTGCAATATGATTTGTGGACTCAATCGAACAAATGCGAAATCATTCTTGGTGAAGATCATGGTCTCAGCAGTGAGTCAATGTGAGCTAGGCCTGTTTTTAGCACAATCACGATCACATATCTGCTCCATTTGTTTTCTAATTTAGTTTGGATTTAATTTTCTGACTGTGCTATGTTTCCACATCTTAGCAAATGTAGGACTCAAATGTTCCATGATGTTTCTTCATTTCTAGACTTGTGTCAGTGGTTTCTGATCTTTCGTTGTATATAGTTTCAGGTAGCTCTGCTGTTCTAAGCCTGTAAATCTTGAATCCTTGACGATTCTTGGCCTGCAATTGACCATGCTCCCATTTACAAAGATGAGTTTTTTCATGGATAAAAATGAGGTCCAGAGGTCTGCGACTGCTTTGGCATATGTGGGGCATGTATGTTCTTTCTTCTGGATCACCCTATATTGGCACTTCTGTATGTGCGTGCACGCACCGCATGTGTGGGTGGTGAAAGAGAGTTGGGTCAGGGAGTTTGATATGAGAATATCTTTAGAAGGGGACTTCAGTCCCACTTTCCTTTGCGATTCAGTGTTGTTTGTTGGAAGGAAGTAGAATGCAACTTAATCTGGAGATTTTTGTTTGCTTTAAATGTTATTGACTTTGAATTAACTGTTGCCTTGTTTGAATTGCAGGCTGTTTCTCTCATAGCTTCCTACTTAAGGGTTCCTTTGCGTTATCCTTTGCACTTAGGTGGATCGCATTCGTATATAATTGATCATGCCCCTTCTGTAGAAACAACTCCAGCCGATTCTTCATCAAGTACTACCCTACGTTCAAATATGAAAACCATAGAGTTTCCACTATTTTTAGAAGGTCAGGATACGACAAAAGCAGCTTATGCTGTATTTCTCTTAAACAAGGTATACTTAATCTGCTCTACTGCTGGACTGCTTATCAGATTAATTACTGTAAAAGTAGCATATTTACCATGTGAGATTTTCTGCCATTTACTTGCATCGGGAAAGCCTTTTAGCTTGCATCCTTACTGAAGGTACTCTGAAGCATACACTGCACATTTTAATAATAATAGAGTGTACTGCTACGTCATTATATGTTGGCTTTGTGGAGATGCTTGCTCTAAGATGGACTGCTGTTTCATGTCGGCATTTGGCAACTATTTAACATGGCATCTCGTCCCAATTTATGAAATCCACATTTGGTATACTTTCTTCTATGTTTATCATATAATCTAGGTGGCTCTCTGCATTGATATTGCCCTGGTTCTTTGATGTGTGTATGCATACATTTTGCGTTACAGGTACATGTGATTTGTCATGGATCTTGTAGTAGTGGCATGTTAAAAAATTTAGACCAGACTGATTGTATACCTGCTTCCATCTTTTTTCTTCTGCATATTTTCTTATATATTCTTCTCTTGCTGTAGGATCTAGAGCAGCTATTGAATTTCATCGGTGTTAAGAGCTTAGGACCACGCTACGTATTAGCTAACCTGAAGGAGCTTCTCAGGACTATTTTGTCTGCAGATTTCATTGATACATGATTACATCTTGTCTAGGTCCTCTGTGTAAAAATGGATCATATGTGATGGAGGTGCAATTTTTCCTTGCGCACCTCGCCTAAATGCTTTTTCCTTATTTTTCTCTTTGGCTTATGATTGATAAGAGACCCAAATTACAGTGTGGTCTGCTAATCATGGAGCTGTAAGAGGATTGTACAGATTTCTGACAGTTAATTTTTTTGACCTTGGAAGGTTGGTATACGGAATTGTAACTTCAGCAAAGAAGGAAAATTCTTCTAATCTGACTATTCATTGTGCCGACGTAGAGTCATTGTCAAGGCTTACAATATTTGGTGCATTGCAACTATCGCTATTTACCGTTTATCATCATCAGACTGAGATCTGAACGTACGTTACTTGCGGTCGTGAGAAATTGAGTTAGTTATATTTGGTCTTTTTAGCCTTAACAATGAACTAGAGCAGAATATTTATGACTACACTTCTCTTCTGATGGGGTGAGTGGACTTTCATTAGCTCAAACTTGGAAGTGCAAGAGGAAGCACTTCGGGCTCTCCGGCCGCAAGCTGATGGGGTACAACTTACCACAAAACCAACATGCCAATTCCTGCGCCCGAGCTCTATGAATGTCTCCAGCGACTCTTCCATCAACATTAGGATCATCTTCAGTCCTTGAAAGCAAACTCACACTGCATAGCATGCAAGCCCGCCTCGAGGTGACGAACTTTCTGCCTTCCTAGTGGTCCTTCCACTCTTTTCGAGCCGCAACTAAATCGTAAGGACAAGCCACCACACACCACCATAACTAGATAGTCGATAGGACGGGTTTCAAAGCAGGGTACTTCCCAACCGAGTGGCCTTCAGGTTGCCGATTATAGCACGTGATACTCCAACAGATTGGTCGAGTGATTGAGGTACTTGGTTTGGATACGACAAATCTTGACCTGTGACACGAGCTTAGTTCGCCTGAGTAATTTCAATAGACAAAACATCAATCAGGAAAGCCTCCATTCCCATCCTCCACTTACTGTATTCCAACCACACGCACACACAAAAGGAAAGGAAAATTGACGAAGCTGCTCAACTTTCCTTACGTTACTGATATTGGCATAATTTTTTTTTAATGTTATTCTTAATATTTGAATGGGGCGATTGGCCGATAGCACGGCTGCTTAAACAAAACTGGAAGCCGAAAAGTCAAAACTGGACCTGACCAAGCAACCCGAACTGATGAGTTCGTTTGGGTTTGGGCTCCATAATTTTATTATCGAGTAATCCATTTATATATGTAAATCTACTATGTAATTGTCTTTATGGGGGCTAGGATATCCTAGAAAGGATCACAATCCTCACTCTCTGTTTTCCTGGTTCTATTCTATTTATATATTACAAGTAACCGTGTGTGTTATGTGCTATGCGTAGGTTGCAAAACTAATGCTTCTTCGCTCACCCATTCCCATCCCCAACCCTCGAGAAGTGGGGAATCAAACACCTCCACGCTCCCTTCCCAAGTGGGAAGGGTGGCCACTAGGGCAACCCTCAGTGGTTATCCTCATTGATTGAATTTACTTATGTCTTAAGAACATCAAACGGGGATTCGGTTCATAAATATGCACTTTCTACAAGTTATTAGGTTAAACCCATATTTAGAGCCGTCAAATGATTGGGTTGAGTCCAAAATGGTCCGACCCATATTAACCCATTTAACCCGTTTTGACTCATGTTCATGCAATATAAATCTGGCGCTAATACTCTACTCATACTGATCCAATCCATATTGATAAAATACTTTAATATTAAATTCAGTTTATAATTTTTTTTTATGGATTCTTAAAATATATATTGCTAAAACACTGTAGAAAAAATTTAAATATTTTTTTTAAAAGAAACTCTCATTTTTTTAAATATTTTTCTTCTTTTTCTTTCTTTCTTCTTTTCTTTTTTCTTCTACATCCATCAAGGGTCGCCGGTCGGCTGTGGTGTCGATCGGCAGCCCTTGTCGGATTTCGTAGAAAAAAAGAAAAAGAAAGAAATAGAAAAGATAAATATTATGAAAAATTAAATAATTAAACGATTAAAAAATTAATTTGTTTATGATCACTTAAACTTATTAGATAACTAACCCATTTAAAATTTATTTATGAACTATAACTTATTAATCAACCCATGTATGGATCTACTTAAACTTGTTTTGCAACCCATTATGACCCACATCATAAATATATGGATTAAAATATGTTATCTAGATCCATTTTTGCCAACTCTTCTCATAATCATTTTCGATCCCGACTCTAAATCTAAATCACTTTGGGTTAACTAAGTTTGATTCATTGATACTCGTACGTCAGATCTTCTTCATGGTATTGCATGATGCTTTAAATATAGATGCCATAGCTCTCTCATTCCAAAGGGTGTCGAAAACTCATGTGTCATTTGACGTCGATAATACTGTAATCGCGCTAAAACTTATGTTAAACTCACCCGCATCTCTGCCAGCATTTTTTTTCCTAACACAACTGCGAATCGACTCATCATCAACAACTTCGAATAAAACGGAACAAGAATCATCAGTTTGATTTTTATGGTATGGTATGTTCGACTGGGCTTGAGGTGATCGGACGTTTCTACGTGGAACTCATCGATATTGGTCGAGGATGCGTTCCGAATCGATGAAGGCGACAAAGAAGAGAGCTAAGAACAAGTTGTACACTCGTTTTTTTATTCAGCCTTTCGAATGGTCATGAAGAATGTGGATAACATGTCGTGCCTTGTTGGCTAACCCGAAACGTCAACATCTCTTGATTAGACCAGTACTACCAAATCCAAACGTATATTCACTTTGTATATCATTAAAAAAAAAAAGAGGCTGTGTACGTACAGTTCTCGAGTTCTCTGTTTTCAGGTCCAGATCCGACGGTTTCAAGAATGTTTCTGAATTGTGTGTCTAGGATCAGATCGAAAGGCGCTCAAACGAGCGCGGCGGGGGAGTCACAACCAACGCGGCAAAACATGCTGCTGTATAAATCGGGGTGGCGCCTGCCTTGAACGGTGTCAGGCCAGGGTGGCGACGGTGGATTGTCTTTAATTTCACGTACAAGAGCCTAAGACTTGCGTGCTGGTAAATGTACTATCTTAAATTTAGTGCCAACACTTGTTTTGTTGCGATGCTCTTATCTTATAAAATGTCAGATTCTCGAACTTTCAATGATTTTCAGAACTTTCGTATTCCAGAAAATCGAAATCAAATGCTAATGTCCGAATGTATCCATAATAAAGAAAGGTCTAATCCAACGCATTGATTTTAGTTTTGAAATGCTAAAAATAATTCCGCATCTACTTTATAATTATAGTCACGATGTGAAGCCCGAAGATCAAAATTTCCATCGTCTTGCTCGTCCGTGACCTGACAGTCTCTCTCTTCTTTCCGCAACAAGCGCCAAGAAAATCAAAACCAGTGGCAATATGGCTTCTTCTTACACACGCGTGTTTGGCGTTTGCTGGCGAACTTTACCAATCTACCCACTTTCTACTTTTTCTGCACGACCCACACCAACCGACGAACCTCGTGTGCGCTTTCTCCGTGAAAAACGGCACGCTCTTTGTCCATGTCCAATCCGCATGTGACTTTCGGGTCGGTCCGTCGTCGGGCCGTCGTCTGTCCTCACGCGCATGTGAGGCGGCCCCCGAGTGTTCCGGGGTGCTCGCTCGCCCTTGTCGCTCCTTGTCGCCTTCGAGCCGCGTCTCGTGTCGGAGTTCCCGAACGTCCGATCAACCTCAGCCCAGGCGTATACCATAAAAATCAAACTGATGATTCTTGTTCGTTTTATTCGAAGTTTTGATGATGATCGATCGCAGTTGTGTTAGGAAAAAAATATGCTGGCAGAGATGCGGTGAGTTTAACATAGTTTTTAGCGCGATTACAGTATTTTATCGACGTCAAATGACACATGAGTTTTCGACACCCTTTGAATGAGAGAGCTATGCATCTATATTTAAAGCATCATGCAATACCATGAAGAAGATCTGACGTACGAGTATCAATGAATCAAACTTAGTTAACCAGTGATTTAGATTTAGAGTCGGGATCGAAATGATTATGAGAAGAGTTGGCAAAATGGATCTAGATAACATATTTTATCCATATATTTATGATGTGGGTCATAATGGTTTTGCAAAACAAGTTTAGTAGATCATACATGGGTTATTAATAAGTTATAGTTCATAAATAAATTTTAAATGGGTTAGTTTATCTAATAAGTTTAGTGATCATAAACAAATTAATTTTTTATCGTTTAATTATTTAATTTTTCATAATTATTTATCTTTTTCTATTTCTTTCTTTTTCTTTTTTTCTACGAAATCCGACAAGGGCTGCCGATCGACACCACAGCCGACCGGCGACCCTTGATGGATGTAGAAGAAAAAAGAAGAAGAAAGAAAAGAAAAGAAGAAAAATATTTAAAAAATGAGAGTTTCTTTAAAAAAATAAAATTTTTTCTACAGTTTTTTAGCATATATATTTTTAAGAATCCATAAAAAAAATTATAAACTGAATTTAATATTAAAGTATTTTATCAATATGGATTGGATCAGTATGAGTAGAGTATTAGTCCGCCAGATTTATATTGCATGAACTGAGTCAAAACGGGTAAAATGGGTTAATATGGGTCGGACCATTTTGGACTCACCCAATCATTTGACGGCTCTAAATATGGTTTAAACCTAATAACTTGTAGAAAGTGCATATTTAATGAACCGAATCCCCCGTTTGATGTTCTTAAGACATAAGTAAATTCAATCAATGAGGATAACCACTGAGGGTTGCCCTAGTGGCCACCCTTCCCACTTGGGAAGGGAGCATGGAGGTGTTTTGATTCCCCACTTCTCGAGGGGTTGGGGATGGGAATGGGTGAGCGAAGAAGCATTAGTTTTGCAACCTACGCATAGCACATAACACACACGGTTACTTGTAATATATAATAGAATAGAACCAGGAAAACAGAGAGTGAGGATTGTGATCCTTTCTAGGATATCCTAGCCCCCATAAAGACAATTACTAGTAGATTTACATATATAAATGGATTACTCGATAATAAAATTATGGAGCCCAAACCCAAACGAACTCATCATTCGGGTTGCTTTGTCAGGTCCAGTTTTGACTTTTCGGCTTCCAGTTTTGTTTAAGCAGCCGTGCTATCGGCCAATCGCCCCATTCAAATATTAAGAATAACATTAAAAAAAAATTATGCCAATATCAGTACGTAAGGAAAGTTGAGCAGCTTCGTCAATTTTCCTTTCCTTTTGTGTGTGCGTGTGGTTGGAAATACAGTAAGTGGAGGATGGGAATGGAGGCTTTCCTGATTGATGTTTTGTCTATTGAAATTACTCAAGGCGAACTAAGCTCGTGTCACAGGTCAAGATTTGTCGTATCCAAACCAAGTACCTCAATCACTCGACCAATCTGTGGAGTATCACGTGCTATAATCGGCAACCTGAAGGCCACTCGGTTGGGAAGTACCCTGCTTTGAAACCCGTCCTATCGACTATCTAGTTATGGTGGTGTGTGCTGGCTTGTCCTTACGATTTAGTTGCGGCTCGAAAAGAGTTGGAAGGACCACTAGGAAGGCAGAAAGTTCGTCACCTCGAGGCGGGCTTGCATGCTATGCAGTGTGAGTTTGCTTTCAAGGACTGAAGATGATCCTAATGTTGATGGAAGAGTCGCTGGAGACATTCATAGAGCTCGGGCGCAGGAATTGGCATGTCTGGTTTTGTGGTAAGTTGTACCCATCAGCTTGCGGCCGGAGAGCCCGAAGTGCTTCCTCTTGCACTTCCAAGTTTGAGCTAATGAAAGTCCCACTCACCCCATCAGAAGAGAAGTGTAGTCATAAATATATGCTCTAGTTCATTGTTAAGGCTAAAAAGACCAAATATAACTAACTCAATTTCTCACGACCGCAAGTAACGTACGTTCAGATCTCAGTCTGATGATGATAAACGGTAAATAGCGATAGTTGCAATGCACCAAATATTGTAAGCCTTGACAATGACTCTACGTCGGCACAATGGAATAGTCAGATTAGAAGAATTTTCCTTCTTTGCTGAAGTTACAATTCCGTATACCAACCTTCCAAGGTCAAAAAAATTACTGTCAGAAATCTGTACAATCCTCTTACAGCTCCATGATTAGCAGACCACACTGTAATTTGGGTCTCTTATCAATCATAAGCCAAAGAGAAAAATAAGGAAAAAGCATTTAGGCGAGGTGCGCAAGGAAAAATTGCACCTCCATCACATATGATCCATTTTTACACAGAGGACCTAGACAAGATGTAATCATGTATCAATGAAATCTGCAGACAAAATAGTCCTGAGAAGCTCCTTCAGGTTAGCTAATACGTAGCGTGGTCCTAAGCTCTTAACACCGATGAAATTCAATAGCTGCTCTAGATCCTACAGCAAGAGAAGAATACATAAGAAAATATGCAGAAGAAAAAAGATGGAAGCAGGTATACATCAGTCTGGTCTAATTTTTTAACATGCCACTACTACAAGATCCATGACAAATCACATGTACCTGTAACGCAAAATGTATGCGTACACACATCAAAGAACCAGGGCAATATCAATGCAGAGAGCCACCTAGATTATATGATAAACATAGAAGAAAGTATACCAAATGTGGATTTCATAAATTGGGACGAGATGCCATGTTAAATAGTTGCCAAATGCCGACATGAAACAGCAGTCCATCTTAGAGCAAGCATCTCCACAAAGCCAACATATAATGACGTAGCAGTACACTCTATTATTATTTAAATGTGCAGTGTATGCTTCAGAGTACCTTCAGTAAGGATGCAAGCTAAAAGGCTTTCCCGATGCAAGTAAATGGCAGAAAATCTCACATGGTAAATATGCTACTTTTACAGTAATTAATCTGATAAGCAGTCCAGCAGTAGAGCAGATTAAGTATACCTTGTTTAAGAGAAATACAGCATAAGCTGCTTTTGTCGTATCCTGACCTTCTAAAATAGTGGAAACTCTATGGTTTTCATATCTGAACGTAGGGTAGTACTTGATGAAGAATCGGCTGGAGTTGTTTCTACAGAAGGGGCATGATCAATTATATACGAATGCGATCCACCTAAGTGCAAAGGATAACGCAAAGGAACCCTTAAGTAGGAAGCTATGAGAGAAACAGCCTGCAATTCAAACAAGGCAACAGTTAATTCAAAGTCAATAACATTTAAAGCAAACAAAAATCTCCAGATTAAGTTGCATTCTACTTCCTTCCAACAAACAACACTGAATCGCAAAGGAAAGTGGGACTGAAGTCCCCTTCTAAAGATATTTCTCATATCAAACTCTCCTGATCCCAACTCTCTTTCACCACCCACACATGCGGTGCGTGCACGCACATACAGAAGTGCCAATATAGGGTTGATCCAGAAGAAAGAACATACATGCCCCACATATGCCAAAGCAGTCGCAGACCTCTGGACCTCATTTTTATCCATGAAAAAACTCATCTTTGTAAATGGGAGCATGGTCAATTGCAGGCCAAGAATCGTCAAGGATTCAAGATTTACAGGCTTAGAACCAGCAGAGCTACCTGAAACTATATACAACGAAAGATCAGAACCACTGACACAAGTCTAGAAATGAAGAAACATCATGGAACATTTGAGTCCTACATTTGCTAAGATGTGGAAACATAGCACAGTCAGAAAAATTAAATCCAAACTAAATTAGAAAACAAATGGAGCAGATATGTGATCGTGATTGTGCTAAAAACAGGCCTAGCTCACATTGACTCACTGCTGAGACCATGATCTTCACCAAGAATGATTTCGCATTTGTTCGATTGAGTCCACAAATCATATTGCAAGTCATATCTTAAATTAAATCCAGAGAAAAGAAAGTTGGTTTTAGTCGGTTTTGTAGCACTGTTGGTCTTAATGGTGAACACCAGTTACTTTTCTCTAAGAAAGCTGCACGCGAAGTACTTTATTGTGCCTTAAGTTCCTGCAGAACTCTCTGAAGAAGAATGGAAGCCCTTAGTAGAGAGCATTGCCAGAATCTTCACTGGACAGGATAGCTTGTATGCAGGTAGACAACATTTCGCAAATGCAGTTCCGTAAAACATGGCTAATTATTAGAGTAATATCTTTATCCTACTAGGGTAGGCATTTTGATTGATTGACACAGAAACGTAGAGCCCTTTCTCTGTCAAGTTATATGCTCATGGTGGCAGAATCACGTGGACAGAAATTGTCCTTAAAGAGAAGGAGATGGGAAGGTGGAGAGTGAAAGAATGGCAAAACACCAGATTCCATGCTTATGAAGTCTGCTTGCTCAGGCAGGCACTTGATGGTTGGAGGAATTGGAACTTGAGCAGATTAGCAGACCATTTCACAATCACAGGATACCTATATAAGAAACGACACTAAGTCTATCATAGGGCTTGATAATAGTCATACTAGTGAGCAATTATCCTGAGCTATCATCACAAAATGGTTTCACACTGGCCATGCCACTTCCAAAATTTTCTGCTGTAACAGATATTCAGATAGTTTTGGCCTGCCCCCAGAAAGATCTGAATACCTGCTGCAGATTCAATCATGGGATCTGCAGTAATATGTGTACGTCCTGTTTCAATTATTCGGATTCCAGCCGCAAACTGGCAATTTCTGTTTCAAACATGTGCAATCTGATGTGAACTAAACACAAGGGGTAAATGGCACGAGATTGTTAGGTTTTCCTATTGTTTCACAACCTTTTGTAAGTATTATGATAGACCCATTACTTCATAGGCAAAACAGGGAAGAATATCTTCATTCAATGTTTCTAATGTCGCTTTATCTGGCGTCAAGAGAACATCGCTTTCTTAAATGCCCTCGAGACACTAACTCAATAAAGTGTAAAGACCTGCAATGAGATGGACTGAAGAACTGTGACGGATAATAGGTCACTTGAAGGGGAATCACGTAGATTACTTCTTACCGGAAAATTGGCAAGGGTCACTTGGCGTTAATTTTTAAGTTAAATCCATAGTTCTAGAGTTAGAAGTAAAATACGAACTGTGAAGAAATACTTCTTTAATGTTTGTCAAACAAAACCAAAGCTATAAGTACGCATTTGGGAAATATGTTGCACTTTTTTTTTTTTTTCCTGGTAAAGGTAAGCTATGGTATTGCCTTTTTGTTCCTCTATGCAAACAGAAAACTTGTTACCAGTAAATTAAATGGCCCATAGCAGAGTGAGCTTCGTGCCAATAGTATTGCTTAATTACCCCCCCAAAAAAAAAAAGTGTAAATAAGTACCATCTACCCAACAAACCATGACAGAATTAGCTATAAAAAGGTTGAGCCAGTTTGATATAAAGACAAACATCTTGCTTGTAAGGCCAGAAATAGCACATCAAGTGAAAATGAAAGGGCCACTACAACAGTGGAACTCTAAGTCCAAGTGCCTTATCCATCGCACAATCTTACCTAAATAATTGAAATGCTCCTCGAGGTGAGTATGGTAAAGAAAAAACAAGTTAATGAAAACAAAGTATTCTTTGATGGTATGTATCTGACAAATTTCTGCCAATTCATTGTATCAGAACTCAGTAAAAACATAATCCAAAGTCTCCTTTCCCAAGAAAAACGAAAGGATAATAATGTCTTTATGCATAACTTCTTAATCCATGAGAAGTCAAAATCATTAGCTTGAAAATCCATAGTCCTTACTATCCTAAGGCTACATTTTGGCTTTGACTAGAAAGTTTTTCACTTCTTGAGATGACAAACCAAATAAATGCAATCACACAATGACAAACCGATGTCAAAATGCATGGTCTTCTTATCAAATACATTCAATTATTAAAAAGAAATCATAACTGTCTTTCCTATTACCTGATCTAGTAGTGCTTGAAACGATTCAAGTTCTTGATCTTGTGGCTTGTCCAACAGATGTTTAACTGGATAAAGCACGAAAACCTTGTGATACTCATATACTGCTGCCTCTTCTCAGCATCCTTTTTGCAATTCTTGAGCTTTCCATAACCTCTTGCCCGGCGGGAGGGGGGATTATAGGCGAGGTCGATCGACGCCTATGAGGAGCGTTAGGGGACGGCGGCGGGGGAGAGAAGGAGAAGGGTATGAGGAAAAGGGAGCGAGGAAAGAGGCTGAAATGGGGGGGGTCAAGAGCCTGAAAGGGAGGAGGGTAGAGGGAGTGGGAGGGCTGAAGAGCGGGAGAAGCGGGGGGGAGGAAGAGGAAGAAGAAGGGAAAGGGGGAGTAGAGAGAAGCATGAGAAGAGGAGAGAGGGAGGGGGGACCGGAGAGGAGGAAGGAAGAAGGCGGCGGACGCAGGGCGGGTAAAGCGAACGGAGAGGAGAGAGAGGGGGAAAGGAGGGGGAAGGAGGAGGAAGAGAGGGGGGAGAAGCAAGGGCCGACGGCGAAGGGAGTTGCGAGGCGGGGAAGGGAGGAGGGAAAGAGGATGGGAGGAAGAAGAGAAGAGAGAGGAAGGGAGGAGAGAAGAGAGGGGAAGAAAAGGAAGGAGGAGAAGAGGAGGATGGAGAAGAAGGGGACGGGAGAGGAAAGAGAGAGGGAGAGGGAGGAAGGGAAGGGAGGGAAGGGAGGGGGGGGGGGGGGGGG
>JAGVVM010009267.1:0-14239 GCA_019149425.1 Psidium friedrichsthalianum
GGGGGGTTTGAAGAAATCGAAATCGGGCTCTTATGCCACGAGCCATTTCGGGTTGACCAGGCCTATTTTGAGTTTGATCTAAGCTGGTTCTGGGCCCGTCCCAACAGCTCGTTCCATGACTATGTGTATATATAGAAATGAAATTTTAAATAAGGATCTGAAATGAATTTTGTTTCAAATAAAATTGAAGTACCCTCATTATTAATTTAAAGTGGCCTAGCTGAGGGCATTTTCTTCATTTATTTTTTTTCCTTTTTTATTTTTTCATTTCCTTTTTTTTCTTTTGCTTTCTTTTTTTTCCTTTTTTCTCTCCCTTCCCGACCATCGCCAGCCTTGAGCAAGGGCCGCCTCGTTGGTATAGGTGAGGACGGCCCTTGCCCTCGCCTGGGCAGGCAGGGTTGATAGCGTAATCTTCCCTTTCCACAATCTTCGCGTTGTGGGTGTTTTAGTACTTTACATGAGTGGGCAATTTGGGAGGGGGTTTCATGGGTTTTGATAGTAGTGTGACTATGTGGAGGTCACTGGTTTGGTTGTCGTCATTGTCGTGGTTCTTGCTGCTTTTTGTTTTGAATTGCTCTAATCTTATGCACTATGGCTTCTTTAGGAGCTTTAGCTTTGAACATGGGCACTTGCATTCAAGATTGATAGTGGCAACCCTTGCCCGGGCTAGTGTTGGGTGAGGTCGGCCTTCACTTGGACTAGGGGGCCTTCGCTTGAGTCCGGAGACCTATGCCTGTGGCCGGGGGAAGAAAAAAAAGAAAAACAAGAAATGGAAAAATAAAAATAATAAATGACGAGAATACTCTTAGTCAGGTCTTTCTTTGAAATAATGAGGGCACTTTAGGCCTTTATATGAAACAAAGTCCACGCTCACCCTTATTTAAGAAAATGTGCACTTCATGACTTTATTTTAAAATTTTCCTTGGTAACAAGATATGGAAAATTTCAAATAAAAGCATAAAGTTGGGATGTTTTCTCAATAAATGATTAAAAATATATATTATTTCAAATAAAAGCCTGACCTCACCAACAGTAAGCAAGTCATATAAAATTTTTGGCTACTGAAGTAGGAGTACCTTTGTTCATAAAAATCTAGGCAAAAATTGCAAACCCCTAAAAAAGAAAAGCCAAAATTGCTTTTCTCTTATTTCTTGATTCTTCCATGTTCGTGGTAGGGATGGGTGATTTTACGATTGATCCAAATTTCACTTGGAACTTGAGACCAACCCTGTCAGAACTGTTCCCATTTTTTACAACATAGAATCTACCATGTTAGCTTTCCAAGTCGGTTCTAGACTCTACTCGGGAATCAACTAATTTCTTTTTTTTATTTGTTTCATTTTCTTATTCTTTTTGTTCATTTTTAATTAAGCAAAATGAAAGTGATTCCAACAACAAAATTTCCATTTGTCGATAATAACAATTCATAAAATATGAGCAAGTAAAACAAAATAAACAATAAAATATACAAATGTGTAACATAAAACCTTCATTATAGAATTTAGTCCTCAATCATCTATGAAAAATTGCTCCAAATTCTGACCACCTGAAATCAAAAGAAATAACAAACATAGTCAAATTATAGTAACATTAAATAAAATAATCATGAGAAAACCTCACCACATTTTTTTTTTCACTTCAACTCATAAGCTCTATTTACCCATGATAATATTCTCATTAAGACAATCCATATCTTAAAAAAGAGATAGTGTTTATTATTGATAGCAAGAGTAAAAAGATAATTTAGAATTAACTCAAGTCTGATTCGTGATTCTTTGTTATTGGTGTTGGTCTGGTTATTTGGTTCCTAGTTCTAGGTTTAATTGTTACCTAGGAGTTGGGAATCGAACCCTGCAGTTTTAGTTCCATTTTTTGGGACCTCGAAACCAAATCGATAATCACAAGAACCTGGAAGTTGATTGGTTCCTATGGCCAATTCGGTCCATTTTTTTATTCTACACTGAACCCATACTCACCTCTAATTCGTGGAGCATTCTCTGTTTAATCAAATATTTCCCTGAAGTAGGGGCATTTAAGAGTTTATCGAGAAATTCGACTAAACTTTTTGATGCACGACTGCGAAATTACCTAAGAATGTATGGTTGAATGACCAACACGTCCTTAGAAAATCTACAACCCCACGATGTCAATATAATTGCAAATGTAAAAAGTTCAAGTTTCACAATGTAAATACTGATTGATTCTGAAAGTAATGGTGTATTGCGTTTAGTGTGTTTGTCTGTTTTAGAGAGAGAGAGAGAGAGGGAGAGAAAGAATGTACATTGCTTATGTATGTTTTTGTTTACTTATCTCGCTCCCTTTGGAAATATCTAACTTTCTTTTATAGATGGGAAGTTATCTAACTTTCTTTTATAGATAAGAAGTTAGCCTTTCAAAGAAGGCACCTCTTCATGGGAACTTCTCAAATGGGTCCCATAAAGCACCCATTCATTCAACACATCCTATCATGAACGTAATATAACATCTCCTACTCGGACTGATGGGCTTGATAATCCTCTATCAAGAAGGTAAGGCATTTAACATAATCTACATTAGAAATAATTCATACTGACAACTACGCCGTGCGACTGGTTAAGGATAGATAAAGGCTACTACCCCAAAAAGTAAAACAATGTTTTACAGTACCCAAAACATATTTGTTACATTAGTCTAAGTATACCTATCTCTTAAGGGTTATACTTGACTATCTTAACTCACCATGTACTTACAATTTTATCGCACCCACAAAAGGTGATATAATTTGTCAACCAGTAAATACATGTGGTAAATGTAAAATAACAATAGTTTGCCTTCCTACTATGTCTCTCTCCATTTTAGAACATCTGCTTTTCTAGACATGTCTTATAAAGCGATCTTAATTTCATCACCGCCGATAATATGGTAAAGTAGCAATATTGATCCATTACTTTGAGAACATAGTTAGAAGTAACATATGGTATAAAATGAGGTCATCGATTCGTAAATTACCTCAAGGACTCAACCGATGAGTAAATATGGATAATTATACTCATTTCTCCATATCAGTCGAATTCCCTTAGTCGGTCGAATAAAGCACATTTAGTATGAATTACATGCTATAGCGGATTCTCTTTCTATAAGAGCGTCTGTCATTTATCAAACATGTCCACTATACAAATATTAGCCTAAACATATTCACATGCTTCTCACATACGTATGTTTAGCTCAAGTGCTATATCAGCTAGCTCTCTACAACGCCCAATTAAGCACTCGCATCCGGTCTCTATAAGGTAAACATGATTATGGAACTATCATGTTTGGTCTATCACATATAAATCACGGACTTCATCTTGATTCTAATCAAGGCCTACAAAATATATTATGTATTAAATTTTCTTTTCCAACATCCTTTGTACATATTGTCTCATCTCAACTGCTTACTGTAGCACTTAAGACGATTACTAGTGCGAGTGAGCTAATCATTGTCTAGTGACATACATTTCAATAATGTATGTGTGTGCTATTCTCATAACAAATTGTACTAGATAATGAAACATCAATTCATTTAATAACAAGTACAATATATACGCATATAATGTACTAATCCTCAATAATACTACATACCATATTTTATGCAACCCTAGAGACATCTTGTGGGTCAAGATTACATCTTTAGAAACAGCGTTAGTGAATGGATACAATCATCCTATTCATAGAAATATGTTGTAGAACCACTTCCTTCTATGCTATTACATCTCTGATGAAGTTTGGTATTTATTATCCTACTACACATTTATTTTTAATAAAATGCATTAATATTATTGGAGTTTTTTAAGAAAATGAAAATGATGATAAATTAAGAGATACTATTAGAACAATGCAAACAAAATGGCTATATTATTATAGGAAAATTTCTCTTATTTATTTAGTTGCTTATGTTTTTTTATGCATGTTGTAAATTAAATGATTTAGGTGGTTATTTGAATATGTATTATGAATGTTTACATTTAATTGATGCGAGAATTATTAGAACTCTATAAACAATGATAAAAAACGTAACAATATAATTATATAATAAATTTTTTAGTGCATATAATCTAGGTGACAAGGATCTTCTTAATCTAGTGACTTACAAAGTGGGAATATATGTAAAATTAGTAGAGAGTATCAACTTCTATTACACAGGCAAAAAAAAAAGAAAAAATGGTGCAATAGAAAGTAATTCTGAAATAAAGGGATATCTAATCATTTCTTTTGAGTTTGATGAATTTGAAGGCAGCACTGATTTCACAATATTGGACTGATGGAAGTGGCATTCCACCAATATCCAATTCTTGCTCAACCCTTATTCGACAGTGCGGTAGATCAAGCATTTATCACTATAGGCAATATTTTGAACAAACGACGTTTAAGATTAACTCTCAACTCAATGGAGGATCAAACTTGTGTTGATGGTTGAATAAATGCTCATGTAGACAACAAGGGATAAATCGCAATAATGAAGTCGAATTCTTTGATAACGGAGATACCACCGACATCGGTACCGGTATGGGTAGCGATAATTTAAGATGAAATAAGTATGGGGTTATCAAAGGTAAGAGAACTACATGAGCTTTGATTCTTCTATCCTTAAAAAGATATGAAGTGTTATAAATATATTAATGTGGATGTGTCATCTTTTCACCTCCTCTATTATTAGTGTAACCTCTTCACCTTTTCATCTCCTCCATTAGTATTATACATGAACCATTCATGTATTCTCGAACCTATAAATAAGGCTTTGTAAATTTATTGGACAATGAATAAAAATTAATACTTGCTCCCCACTTCTCTCTTATCTCTTACTTTCTCACTATATTTCGAGTTGATTTTATATTTATGAGTGGATTCCAAAGATCACTGTTTACTTCAACAACACGTTATCAGCACGAACTGGTTAGAATCTTGAATATCACTCGCGGTAACATACCTTTATCTCTCCTTTATCTAATATCTCTATAATTTCTTTTAAGTATGTCGAACATTACCAAGAGAGAGTTTACAAGTTAGATATTACCGAAAGTAACTATCTAACATGGGTTTTTGATGTCAAGATACGCTTAACGTCATTAGATCTTAGTCAATTTATTCTCCTAGAATCTAATTATACTCCTTCTAAAAAGTTAAGGCTCTTATCTTCATCTGCCGACACTTACATGAAGATTTAAAGCTAAGTATCTGACTGAGGAGGACCCTATAGTCTATGGCAATCCTTGAAGGATCGTTTCAATCATCAAAAGAAGTGGTCCTCCCTCATACTAGATATGAATGGATCAACTTACGCTTTCAAGACTTTAAGTTTCTAGTAGAGTATAATTCTGCTATTCACTGAATTGTATCACAGAAACTAAAATATTAGAAAAAAAACATTATCCACCTTCCATGCTAATAACCTTGTACTCCAACAATAGTATAGGATAAAGAATTGTTCCAAACATTTAGAGTTAATTTCTACACTACTTGTAGCTAAAAAGCACAACAGTTATTGATGCAAAATCATAATTCTTGCCCTACTGGATCTGCACCTGTGCTTAAAGCACATGTTGCACAGCGTAAAAACAAGAACCAAGGGTGTTAGAAGGGCAAAGGGCGTAACTTCAAAAATCAACCTTACAAGAACTGGTATAGAGGTTCACAAGGATATAAATGGAGTCCACAAAGAAAAGAAGATCCATAAGTACCTAACCATGTTAGTGCCAATGTTTGTTATAGATGTGGTTCTACAGGCCATTGGTCTCGCACTTGTCACACCCTAAAGCACCTAGTAGACTTCTATCAAAGAGAGCAAGATGAGAGAAAAAGCTAAGCCAATGTTGCAACCAAGCTCTCAATAGAGAATAAAGAATCATCTCTTGACAATACATCTCTTGATATTGATCATTTTAATGATTTAATTCATTTTGATGATTTATATTGTAAGTTTATGTTAATGTTTATTCACATGTATTCCCTTAAGTTTTGAATAATATTCATGTTTAATATTATAATTTCATTTCTCATTCTTTTTATGTTAGTAATCAGTGATGCCAAGCAATCATCTCAAGAAGGATTAGTATTCTTTGTCTTGTAGACAGTGGTACTACACATACTATCCTCCGGCAGAGGAAATTCTTTGAGACATTGAAAAAATATAAAGGGAATATTATCACTATTTCAAGCGATAATAATATAATTACAAGCTCCGAAGAGATTATGTAGCATTACCAATCGGCATAAAGTTTTTTTTATTAATGATGCTTTATTTTGCCCACGATATAAAAGGAACCTACTTAGCTTTAAAGATATTTGTTCCAATGGGTTTCATGTTAGAACCAAGACCAAAGGTGGTAAAGGATACTTGTATGTAACCCAGATGAGTGGATACATAAAAACAAATTATAGAAAAGTTACCATCATTCTCCTTCGAGTTATACTATGCTTACATATGTGTGAGTAATAAACATGTTATGATAAACCTAAAGTTCACAAATCCAGAAGGTTTTCCCTTATGGCATGACCGTTTGGGTCACCCAGGGTCAAATATGACACAACAAATATTGACACATTCTATTGGGCATTCATTAACAAATCATGGGCTCCCTTCACCCACTAATTATATATTCGATGCTGCACTGAGAGTAAATTAATTATACGGCCATCTCATACTAAATTAAGGGTGAAATCTCCTATATTTTTGTATAGAGTTCAGGAGATATCTGTGGGCCTATTCACCCTGCATGTGGACCCTTCAAGTACTTCATGGTCCTGTTTGATGTTTCAACGTGATGGACATATGTTGACCTATTGTCAACACGTAATATGGCCTTCATAAAATTACTCACTCAGCTAATTAAATTACGTGCACAATTTCCTGATTACCCGATCTAGAAGATCCGATTTGATAATGCTAGTGAGTTTATGTATAAGACTTTTGATGATTATTATATAACCATTAGGATAGACGTAGAGCATCCTGTACCATATACTCATACACATAATGGCCTAGCAGAATCTTTAATTAAATGCCTAAAAATGATTGCTAGACTATTGATGTTGAGGGCCAAATTAATCTTTAGTTTATGGGGACATGCGATATAACATACTACGGCACTAATTAGAATTCGACCCACTGTATATAATGAATACTCCCCGATTCAACTTGTATGTGGATGTGAACCTAATATTTCCCATCTGCGAATATTTGGTTATGTCGTATACGTTCCTATACCACCTACACAGCGTTCCAAAATGGGGCCTCAACATAGACTTGGCATTTATGTGGGATAAAGTCTCAATCTATTATAAAATACTTGGAGCCCCAAACGGGCGACTTGCTTACTATCCGGTTTGCTGATTGTATATTTGATTAAGCACATTTCCCAGCATTATGAGAAGAAAGCCTAAAGCTTAAAAATGCCATGAAATTTCTTGGAAGGAAGATCAATTGAATTACCTTGATTCATGTACAAGCATGACTAAACTTGTAGTTCAAAAATTATTAACTTGCAAAATTTAGCAAGTAAATTGCCAGATACAATTACTAATCATAAAGGGGTGACTAAGTCCCATATTCCTGCAAAAAATGCACCACCTATAGTGGAGATTCCCTTGGGACCAAAAATGTCTGATGAGCCTTATCAACGCTGGAAGCGTAGACGACCCACAGGGGCTAAAGACATAAATCCGCCAAAAAGAAAAAATATTCAGTTGCCATATGCACCTCCTGCAAAGGTTAATCCTGAAGAAAGCAATCCCAATGAAATTAGTGCAGCTACCCAAATTACAATACGAGAATACGGAACAGCCAAATCTTATTGATCTGGAAAACGAAGAGGATTTGGTTGATGTTAATATAGAAGTTGCAGTAAATTATATGAATACGGAAGTAAGATATGATAGAATTACAACTGCTGTTGATGACTCCTTTGCAAT
Source organism: Psidium friedrichsthalianum (assembly GCA_019149425.1). Taxonomy (NCBI): domain Eukaryota; kingdom Viridiplantae; phylum Streptophyta; class Magnoliopsida; order Myrtales; family Myrtaceae; genus Psidium; species Psidium friedrichsthalianum. The sequence continues at coordinate 7,930 of JAGVVM010009267.1, forward strand.
AGCGCTAATTATCTCAACAGATAATCTGAATCCAGAACCAAAATCCATTCTTGAAGGCCAGAAGTGTTTAGATTAGAAAAAATGGAAGGAGGCAATTAAGGCAAAACTCGACTCGCTTAATAAACGTTGTGCTTTTGGACTTATTGTCCGAACACCCAAAGATGTTATCCCTATTGGATATAAATGGGTGTTTGTAAGAAAATGCAATGAAAAGAATGAGGTGGTAAGATATAAAGCAAGGCTAGTTGCCCAAGGATTTTCGAAGAGACCCGACATAGACTTTGATGATACTTATTCTCTCGTAATGGATAATATTACGTTCTATTATTTGATCAATATGGCGGTAAGTATGAATCTAGATATGCACTTAATGGATGTTGTGACTACATATTTGTATGGGTCACTTGACACTAATATATATAAATGAAAGTCCCTGAAGGATTCATAATTCCCCAAGTGGGAAAGAAAGAAAATCACAACATGTACAGTATTAGATTGCAAAGTTGGTCTTAAACAATCCGGTCGCATGTGGTACAACCGGTTAAGTGATTACCTCCTGAAGTAGGGATACATGAACAATGTAGAATGTCCTTGTGTGTTCATAAAAAGGTCATCGAATAGTTTTGCCATCATATCTGTATATGTTGATGACCTGAATATAATTGGAACTCTAAAAGAGCTCTAAGAAGCTCATTCCTGCCTAAAGAAGGAATTTGAAATGAAAGACTTAGGTCAAATCAAGTTTTGTCTCAACCTACAAATTGAGCACCTCCTAAAAGGAATTTTATTACATCAGTCTAATTACATAAAAATGATATTGACAACATTTTAGATGAATAAATCTCCTCCTTGCAGTATACTAATGGTGGTCCGTTCACTTGAAGTGGATAAGGACCCATTTAGACCTAAAAAGGAAAATGATGATAGGTTATGACTTGAGGTTCCTTATCTTAGCGCCATAGGAGCATTGTTATATCTTGCAAATTGCACCAGACCAAATATTACATTTGCAGTAAATGTTCTAGCTAGACACGTTGCCAATCCAACTCGAAGGCATTGGAATGATGTTAAACATATCCTATTTACCTCCAAGGGACTATTGATCTTGGTTTATTTTACCAAAAAAATAGAGATTTAACATTGGTGGGATATTCAGATGTTGGCTATATGTTTGATCCTCATAATGCCAAGTCAGAGACTGGTTATGTGTTCCTCTATGGAGGCACAACAGTTTCATGGAAATCAGTAAAACAAAGTATAGTTGCTACTTCCTCAAATCATTTCGAGATTATTGCACTATTTGAAACTGCTAAAGAATGTGTTTGGTTAAGAACTTTGATACACCGCATTCAAGTTTCATGTGGCTTATCCTCAATTCATGATGCCCTCACTATACTTTTTAAGCATAATGCAGCTTGTATTGCACAAATGTGTGATGGATTTGTCAAAGTGTAAAACTAAATATATTTCACCTAAGTTGTTTTACTCGCATGAATTCCAAAAAAATAGGTGAAATAGATATTCATCGAATTCGCTCTAGTGACAATCTTGTAAATTTGTTCACTAAATCTCTACCTACTTCCACGTTTGAAAAACTTGTATATGGGATAGGAATGCATCGACTTGGATGACTACTTCAATCAAGGGAAACAAATTAGCCATCCCTGAAAGATGAAGGCCAAAAGATTTTTAATAAGGCAGTGTACGTGCAATGACTATTATAATAAAGGGAGCATTATACACATTGCACTCTTTTTCCCTTTACCAAGTGTTTTTTTTTTCCACTGGGTTTTTCTCGACAAGGTTCTTAATGAGGCAGTCTACCCAGCATATAATAAAAGATGAACATCCAAGGAGGAATCTTATAAATATATTGATGTAGATGCATCATCTTTTTACCTCATCCATTATTAGTGTAACCTCTTTTATCTTTTCACTTCACCCATTATTAGTGTAACCTCTTCACATTTTCATCTTCACCTTTTCATCTCCTCCATTAGTAGTATACATGAACCATTCGTGTACCCTCTAGCCTATAAATAGAGGCTTTGTAAACTTGTTGGAGAATGAATAAGAATTACCATTTACTCCCTACTTCTCTCTTATCTCTTATTTTCTCTCATTATATTTCAATTTAATTTTATATTTCTAAATTGATTCCAAAGATCACTATTTACTTCAATAACATGTAGGTGCTTAATGATAATTCATTAAGTTCAAGCCCCCTCCCCCTCCTTTTTTTCCATCAAATTTAATTACAATTTACAATTTGATTACAATTTATATTTAATAATTTATTATTTCATAATTTCATAATTCATTATTTTCTTTTATTTAGGCACTCATTTTTTCAAGAGGACTCATAGTGGATGTTGTTTCAAATAAAGATTTAAAGTGACTATGGTAATTTCAAATAAAGGTTTGGAGTGACCATGAACTCGCTCATTCAAAGTAATTCAACTAGCCCTTACCCCTCAATTCTGCGGTATCTTTCCTTTATCGTCGAGTGGAAACTGCTACCTATTTCCCCGTATACTACCCTAATTCGCAGCCAAACCTACTGCCTATCCCACTAAATTCCCTTCCGCCAGTACTGCTTGACCCTACTACCGTGAGTTAGATGCGTTCAAGATGCTGCCTAAAACTAGTGTCCCTTTTTCATTATTCAAACCAAAAGAGGCTCCTCTCTCGGCACAATAGTAAACTTTTGACATGTTGCCCATGCACTTGAATGAATAAATTAATAGATAGAAGTTGAATCCTAAGTACAAAATGAAAATTTTCTTAGTCTATTGGCCACTCAGAAGTGGCAAAGCAATGCGGGTAAAGGTATGTAAAGGGGAAATTTTTTTTTTTTTAGATAAAAGATTGAAATTTTCTTTCTCAGAGGAATCATATGAATGCCTATGACCAAGTCTATGAACAGATGGTCATCGATAAAGTCGGCCATGTAGGAACTAGCCACGGTATTCATCTCGAAAAGTTTCCATTGAGGTGGATGTGTCTTGTGAAAAAATCTTGCATGGAAGAATTGGTCCAGTATAGAAGTAATTAATATATAAATAATAATTTTATATCTTAATGATTTAAGTTTTTAGTGAATCTGAATAGGGCCGTTATTGTCACAATGAAGAGGTCTTGCATTTGTGCAGTTGCAAAATCCCTAATTTGATTGGTGATGGGGGACTTCTAGCATTGGGGACATGCAAGCCTTAGTAGTGAAGCTATCCCATTAAATAGATCACCTATGCATACATTCTCTCTAATAAGGAAATACCTGGCTCCAGGTAGAACACATGAGACACGATCAATAAGTCTAGAGCTCCAGCTAGGAGCCACAGTTAGAATAACATCGAAATAATAAGTCATCATTGATATCGATTCTCATAATTCATTATTTGATAATTTGATTATAATTTTATTATAATTTCATTACTATTTAATTTTTAAACTCAAAAATCATAACCGGAGGTTCTATTTTCCATTTTGAACTGAAATAGGCCCAGAACTAGCGGTTCAAAATCAGAATCGAAACTGGCACTTGAGGGCTCGATTGTGATTTCCCTGAATTGGAACCGGAACCGTCGGTTTCCGGCCCGTGCCACGACACACAAGCGTATTTACGGGTCGGCGCAATCTAGGGAACCGTTCTTAAGACGGATTCGCCCGACTGGGTCGGATGGAAAGCCAATTGTCCGTCCGGCGCTCGCTAACAATCGGAGAGAGCCCCGGTTAGGATCACAATCACGGAGACGAGGGACGAAGATGGAAGGAGAAGAAGGAGAGGGTTTGAGGCTGAGCAAGAGGTTCTCGGACAAAGCAATCGGCGGAGAAGTGGACTACAAGACCAAGGCGGGCACGGCGTGGAGCCACTCCTACCTCAACCAGAAGCCCTGGCACCCCCTGTCCTACCCTAACCAGCGCCGCAAGTGGATCGCCGAGCAGGTCAACGCCGAGCGCGAGCGCCGCGCCGACGAAGTCGCTCGCGAGGTCCCCCTCCCTCCCTGCTCGCCTTGTGCTCTTCCAATTTGTTTTCCGTGTGACTTTGATTGATTGGTTGGTTGTTGGCTCGCTTCTGCAGTATGCTCAAGAGCAGGAGTTCTTTCGCCAGGCTTCTCTCATCTCCAAGAAAGAGAAGGAGAAGGTACGGTTTTGGCTCTTTATGTTTCGTATTTCGTAATGGCTTCCAATCGGCATTACTGTCCTGTTATCGCTGGTGTAGATTAACGCAATACTGTGCGGCTCCAGTTTATATGCTTGTTTTCTTGCACAGGCTGTTCTCGTCTGTCCTTTGGGCAGTAAAGTGTTATGCTATGCGACCATTAGTTTCTTGTTTGAATTCGGGATAATTCCGTTGAATTGGGGGTTTGACCATGTTCATGATTCGGTTCCTGAAGACGCTGATAGGGAATTTATTGACACTTGAGAGACAGGAATGAAGCAATGCCTAATGGCCAATTTTTAATAAGATTGTAAAATGCTAATTTTATCTTGATGAGGATTAGAAATGCGCAAACTTATTCATATGCTGCTATTTTCGGGATTTGTAATGATCTTTTCTTTTGAATAATGTAGGTGGAGATTATGAAGGCTGTTAGCTTCATGTATGTTAGACCACCAGGCTTCAATCCTGAAAGTGCCAAAGCTGCAGAAATCGAGGATGAACGGAGAAGGCAGGAGCAGAGTAACCCAACTCAGGACCCACTCATCAGTGGAGCCTCCAGCAGTTCAATGTATTATGCATTTGCATACTCTTCTTAGCGACTCCTTTTTTTATTTTTCTTACTGGTGAGGACCCCAACATGCCTTTATTATGTTAGTTACTTGTTCCATTCTGTGACTGGCAGGCCTCCTGAGCAAATAGATCATGCTGCTGAGGAAAAGAAAAAACCTAGGCCAAAGGATGTTTTCGGGCGTCCTTTGCCAACAGAAGAAGAGTTTGGGATCCTTAAAAATGCTCCACGGTACCTTTTGATGCTGGCCTGTCTCAGTTCATTGCAATGTCTTTCCATGAAAGTAGGTAGCAAGTTTCCTGAAGGGAGATTCTGCTTTTTCCATTGAGGACTCTCCTTCTCGCAATGATTTTGAGCATGAATAAAACACCAGGAGAGTGTTTTAATCAGCCAATCTCTTCTTGATAATAGGACTCTTGCCCCATGTTTGATTCTAGAATGCTGAATTGACTGGTTCATATTGTTATTTGTAGTCTTTGCCATGGTCAGGTCAAACGGTTGTGGATGTAGGATGTTGTATTCACTAGTACTAGAGATTTCAGAAATTTCGGTTAGATTAGTGTAAGCATGTTCATGCTGTACTTTGCAATGTCAGTTAACTTCTTCGGACAGCAAATGTTGAGAAAAAAGGGGTAAATTAACATGATACTAAATATCAGGTTAAGGGTTGAATCTTAGCAGTTCCCGGTATATCGTTACGTTAAGTGCTGTCTACATCATACGTGCCTTGCATAAGGTTTGGTAATGCCAAGGTCAAATAAATAGTATAAATGGCTCGATATGCATAGGGGTTAGTTTTCCAGTAGTGTTGTAAAAATGTCTGATACACGAACCGAAGTGCACAAATTGGTCAGTTCACTCGCAGCATCTATCTCGCTTTCATGAATCACGAGGGCATATAATTGTAAGCAATTGCATTTCCACTGATATTGACAATACTTATGGTGAGGAGAACGGTGACAATGCACTGTTGTAGCTTAGAGAGCACTGGATGCGAAAAAAGAGTGGGATTTAAACAGAAAAATAGACGAAAATTGACAAAAAGCAACAATAAGAGAAAAAAGGCAAAAGGAGACAAGATAAGAAAGAAACTGTGCAAAATGCCAGCATGACTGGTCTCTCAGCCTCAGTTAGTGAAGGAACTTGAACACTGCTAGAATGCTGTTGTCAGTCTCTCGATAGCCGTCACCCGGTCCCCACACCAGCTCATTAGCGCGAATCACAGCTTGAGTATTTAAGATGTCACTCTTTAGATGCTCAATGAATAAAAACATTTTATATTGTTGTCTGATTAATCTTCTAGGGATTGTTTTGAAAGTTGCCTTTTTCTTTAGAGTTTCAGGACGTTATTTTTCATTATTGCACCTTATAACATTCAGAATGTTAGACAGCTAGATGGGTTGGCAATAGGAGCAGTGTCAGTTGACTGGTGTAATCTTGATACTTATATAAAGCTTATTTTTCAATTAACCACCCTGTTCCAGACAGGTAAGGTTCTGAGGAAAAGATTATCTCACCACTGAGCATACTGTTAGTTGTCATTTACTTGATTTTAAGTTTCCTGGAGCACCAAATAG
>JAGVVM010009268.1:0-14471 GCA_019149425.1 Psidium friedrichsthalianum
GTCGGACAGGGGGTAGCATATAGTGATGACGAAATACTGGATAATGGCAATTGCACAATTCGTGTCGTGACGATGATGATGATGATGAAGTTTTTGGGAAATGTCAGTTTCCTAAGGATTGATGATGATGATAACGATGACGATGAAGAGCTTGCACAGTCAAGGCAAAACCGCAAAGGAGTTTGCAAGAAAGAAAAAGCAGTCCTGGAGAATTAGAGGGAACTGAACCAGTAAATAAGGAATAAAAACCTACATCTGCTCAGTTCTGGTGCACCTGAAGAAAGTGCTAGTAATGACTGGTGGATCGGTACTTTCGAGGAGGAGCCTGAAGAAGAAGGAGTAGCTCTACCTGTGCATAGAAGGAGTAAGTATCCTTTCTATTATCTAACTCTAGCATGTCCTGTTTTGTGTGTTGGTATGAAATTTGAGGATGCGAAACAGTTCAAGGATGCTATTCTCAAGAAATCTATTGCTGAGCAGAGGACTCTTGAGTATGTTAGAAATACGAAGGATTTTGTGAGAGCTAGGTGTCCACAACGTAATTGTGCATTGAAGATCTATGGCTCACTGAGCAAGAGGAGCGGGTTATTCCAAATTAGGTCCTTCCAGGAGGAACATATGTTTCAATTATTTTTGACAATAAAAGGGTACAAGTAAGTGGTTGTCGAAACACTTCTTCAACACAATCAAGGCGATGCCTGAGATTAGGATTCCTTACTTAAAGCAGCTAGTGCAGGAGCAGGTAGGATTAATGTGTCGCGACTCAGTGCAAGAGAGCCAAGTATAAGGTCATGAAAACACTCATGGGTCAGTACAGAAAGAATATGGCCAAATTTGGGATTATGCTTACGAATGTAGATTTCAAAACCTACCAATTAGAGTGTATGTGGAGGTTGTGGAGAGGCCACTGCCTGATTTAGGGACTATCTTTGATAGGTTTTATGCTTGCTTCGATGCATGCAAGTGGGGATTTTTATCTAGTTGTAAAAAGTTGTAGGATTGGATGGGTGCTTTCTAAAGGGTTTGTGCAAAGGAGAATTATTGGCTGCAGTTGGTTGAGATGCCAATAACCAAATGTTTCCAATAGCTTGGCAACTGTAAAGATAGAAAATAAGGACACTTGGTCTGGTTCATAAAAAATTTGATGGCTGACTTAGAGATAACTGACGGGGAAGGTTGGGCTTTCATGAGCGACCAACAGAAGATAATGTCATTGTCAATTAATTCTTTCAAAATTTTAATTGCATTATGTTGTATTTGTCCTTGTTCTTACAATTATGTCTTCATTTAATATTGTAAGGACTTATTCCTGCATTGGCTGAGTTGATGCCATGTGCTGAGCATAGGATGTGTGCAAGACACATATATGCAAACTGGTCAAAGAAGTACAAAGAGGATGGGCTGCAGAAGCAATTCTGGCAAATCGCAAAGAGCACAAACATGGATGAATTTAGAATAGCCAAAGAGGGCTTGCTTCACCTGACCAAGGATGGTTTCGAAGCGCTATTCGAAATTGAAGCGAAGTATTGGTGTAAGGCTTTCTTCAGTGAGGAATTCAAGTGCAATATTATCGACAACAACCTCATCGAAGCTTTCAATGGCAGCATATTAGCCGCGAGGTGCAAACCAATCATTGCCATGCTTGAGGATATACGACTTATAGTAATGACTAAGCTGTGCAATAGAAGAGACGAGGCTGGAAAGTGGACTAGAGTATGTGGTCCTAGGATTGTCAAGAGATTAGATGAGAATTTGGCTGGTAGCAAATTCTGCCATCCAATTTAGAATGGCAATGACGGATTTGAGATCAAGAAGAACGACGACACGTATGTTGTTCACCTGGAGAGGAGAAAGTGTTCATGTCGAGCATGACAACTAACTGGAATTCCTTGCCAATACACCATTTTTGCCATCTAGAACCTACAAAAAAATCCAGAAGATTACCTAGCTGATTGCTACAACAAAAGTCATATCTTGACATGTATCAATTCATGATGCAGCTCATTAGAAATAGCAAATTCTGGGAGCCAACAAATCAAGATGCCCCCACACCTTTGCTACTAAAGAAGTAAGTTGGAAGGCCAAAGCGGAGACGAAGAATGTAAGAAGGGGAGATTTCAATGCAAATGATGACTAAGGCTGGTGTAAAAATAACGTGCTTGTACTGCCATAAGGGAGGCCACAAAAAGAAAGGTTGTGAACTAAGGAAACAACAACTTATTGCAGATCTCACACAAGAGCCAAGTGAAGGGCCAATAGATGGATAAGTTGGACAGCCAACTGAAGTAGCAATAGGAGGGTCTACTGTTCAACATATGAGGAGCGAATATCCAGTAAGTTGTATATTGTTTGTTTATCTTATTTTATGACCATTTATCTAATCCCATTTGCACACTTCAGCTGAGAAGAAAGGCAATAGGAGGACATGCTGTATAGCTACCTCAAGGGCTAACAGAAGAGTGTACTGGGTCTATTGTTCAATATCTAGTAAGTTGTACATTATTTGTTTGTTTATCGTAAAGCATGGCCATTTGTCTAACCCTGTTTCCATACTTTAGGTGAGAAGAAAGGTAAGAGCAGGGCATGCTGCCCAGCCGTCGCTGCCGCCGCCGCCACCACCTGAAGGATCAGTAGAACTTGCTACACAGCCACTACCACCACCACCACTAACTCTAGGGCCAACAGAAAGACATGTTTCACAGCCAATTGAAGTGCCAATAATATGGCATGTTGTGCAATCAGATGAAGGTCCAATAGAGGAGCGTATTGAGTCTACTGTTGAATAAAGGAGAAAATATCCAGTAAGTTGCACGTTGTATGTTTTCCTTGTTTTATGGCAAGTAGTCTAATCCTGTTTCGACGCTGCAGGTCAGAAGAAGGGCAAGAGTAGGGCATTGCCCAGCCACCACCACTACCTGAAGGACCAACAGATCTTGCTGTACAGCCACCGCCGCCACCACCATCTCCTTAAGGGCTAATAGAACCTGCTGCACAGCAACCACTACCACCGCCTCAAGAGCCAACAGAACCTACTGCACAGCCATCACTTCCACTACGAACAAGAGGGGCTCTTGGGGCGCGCATGACAGCCATTCTGTTCAAGAAATAATTTTTGGAACAGAAATAGATTTTTCTATTTCTGCCAAAAACGTTTCTGGTTTTGGGCCAAAATCTATTTTTGGAACAGATTTTTGTTCTAGAAATAGAAAAACAGATTTGCGTTGCCAAACGAGTTTCTGTTCCAAACCTATTTCTGGAATAGGTTTGGAATAGAAATAGAGAAACAGAAACGTTCTCATGCGCGTCCTTGGTAAGAGGTTGAGGGAATATGGTTATGGCCTATTTCAGGATGAACGTACTGGAATGACTACATTGCATGTAAGTTTGATAGGACTTGTGCACTTAATTTACGACATTTGCAATTATAAAGCCCATTTGCTTATGCTTTTATATTATTGTAGCTTGAGAGAAGCTCAGAGATGCTTATCTCTGAAGGTAACCCAACCCAACAGTCAATTGCTGCATCAAAAAAGAGATTGACAAAGAAGAAGACAACAGTTGCAGCTCAGAAATAGCAACCAAGAAAGAGGCTAGCAAGGGTTTTACCTCAACCAAGCCTCAAAAGATCACTTGAAGAACCATAGTCTGCATATATTAGAAAGAGTGCTAGGATTATGAACCAAGTTAAAAAGCCATCGAAAGGAAAAGAAGTCGAGGTTGTCAATATTGACTGATTATGAGGGGAGTTCATAAGTTTGTATTAGTTTTTGGGAACCACAACTGCTTGTGCGTTGGACATTTACTAGGAAGGACATGGTTGTTAATTCAATTTATGTAAAACTATGTCAACAGAGCAATGTGAAAATTTTCAATTATGCTTTTCCTATTTACATTGCTATGGTGGCTGTGCTTGTGGAGGTTGTTGGCAGTGCTTGCCACCAGCAACTTACTGTGACGTTCTTACTGGTGTGCTTGCTACTGTTTTTAGTGCATCAGCTAGTTGCTGATGCATATTGTCAATGCACCAAGCAAGTTGTTGGTGCACAATTACAATTGTAGTTGCTAGTACATTATGGTCAGATTCTGCAAGTCAGGTTAGATCAGCAAGTTGCTGGTGCATGAATTTGTATTTGCAAGTTTTGATGATGTACTTAAGTGAACACTTTCATAACAAGTTAGCACTGAAGTGATCACTTTCACAACAACTTGGCACTTAAGTGATCACTTTGACAATAACTTGGCACTAAAGTGATCTCTTTCAGAGATAATTGAAATTTAATTTATCACTTTTTACCCCCGATCGGCACTTAAGTGATTAACATTTGTAAATTATGGCACTTAAATAATAACCACAGGAATCAGGATTTACAGCAAATCATCAACCCAATTACCTGTAAATTCTAACAAGTCAATCGCCAACATTTGAAGCAAATCGCCAACATTTGTAGCAAATCTCCAATTTTGCTGGTTTGCAAATGCAGTAACCATGCAAAGCAACCTGCAGCCCATTTGTAGCATACTAGCAGCCACATTTATAGCAAACCAAACAAATGAAGCAAAACTAAGCGAATAGAGATTGATAATACATAGATAGTCTAAGAATTGAGCAAAAACTAAGCAAACACTGTATTACAACCTTCCATTTCCAACAAAATACCGTAGCAACGTCTTCATCCATACAAAAATATCCCTTACTTATACATTATCCAATACAAGTATATGTCCAAGTGATCTTCACCTATGGTAGACTAAGAAATTTTCTCTCATCACACACCTTGTACTTGACCATTAAATAAGTTACACAACAGAACAAAAACACAATTAATGCTCGTGATGCTTTCTTTATCTTTTCAGCGTTGACACTTCCTTCTTCATTTGATTGGTCATAGATTTTATTGCCTTCATCTCAGCTTCCCTTGAATTGACATCGTCCAACTCCTCATCCATGAATGTAGGTGGAGGTTCATGTTGTTTTTCAAGAAGCTCTAATATCACTGCTGTGGCTCGGCCGGATAACTTTTGATCTACTCATTTGAAATATTTGCACTTGGATGCATCTCTATACCTACCACTTCCATGGAATCTTCTCCCTGGATTCAATCGAGTCCAAGATATTCTTCTTGGACTAGGTAACCCACAATAACAGTAAACCTCACCATCTTCTTCAATTGGTAGAAACGAGCTGCTGTGGAATCTCCTTCCCTCCATTTTGAAGTATGGGCTGCTTTACGATTTTCAAGCTTATGTAGACATAAAAAAACAAAGAGAAAATGACAAATCACTTGCTTTCTGATTATAAAAGAAAGAAGATGAACATCAGTTAGCAAAAACCATCGTCGACAAAAAAATAGATGCCGAACACAAACCTTTGGAGTGCCTTTATAAGAATGATATGATGAGGGGATTGGAAGAAATAGTCGTCGAATTTTGAGCGGCTCGACGAATTGAAACTGATTCCATTGTTCACATTCTTCGTCTGCTTTGGGGGCCGAGTAGTTTCAATTCAGCTGGTTAGGGTTTTCAATTTGGGGTTCAATTGGATATTTAGGGTTTATGGGCGAAGCAAAAGTGAATGACATCGTTTTGATCTTTAAATTGCTGAGTCAGCCTCCGGTGACCCACATCATCCGAAGTTTTTAACACAAAAAATCCACGTAGACTTTTCGGCATGCCACGTATGCTTCTGATCGGAATTAGCATTGAAGTGCACGCTTTTCTCCGAACTTGGCACTTAAGTGAACGATTTAAAAGTTTTGGCACCAAAGTACACGCCGTACACAAGTTTTGACACTTGAGGTGTACTTTTGCCGATTGTCTCTTGAAAGTTGAATTCATCCCTTGTTTTTTCCTTTCCATTCACTCGGATCTCTTCCCTTTCATCGATTTTGTCTAGATCCTCCTTTTCTTCCCAAAAAAGGGAAGGAGAAGGATCTTTATTTGAATACTGTTTGTCGACCATTTTTTTGGAAATTCGATTTTGGATAATTGAACACCATTATAGGTGCTTTTAACATGCATTTCTCTATTCCAATCTTTTGTATTCTTCTAATAAAAAATGAGCAGTTTTAGTAAAATTTGTAATATGAATACCTTTATGCTTGGCAGAAATGTAAGGTGCCATCCTAGAATTCCATTTCCTAGTACCATGACCAAAATGAACTCCTGCTTCCATCATCTCTTCCAAATTGACATTCCAATATCTTCTTGTCATTCCTCCCCCCCACTTCTGCTTTTTTTTTTTTTAAAGCGACGAGGTTTCCCTGAACTAAATAATTGTTCCGATGGAACCTTTTCTTCTACCGGAGATTGTATGTGTCGATGTTGATACATGATCCAAAACCCTACCCTCTATTTGTTATTATCTTTATTTTGATTACCACATAAAATGACCATAAATAAAGAGTTTTTTTAATTAAAATTCAAAAAGTATGAATCCACTTTTAGGAATCATTAAATGCTGTAAATGATTGTTCTAATGGATCATGAAATTTCTTTAAAATGGAAGAATAAAATAATTCTCTGTGGTGGAACAAAATATTTTTGATTTCCCCCTCCAAAATATTCTTCTTTTTGATTTTCAAAGGAATGTTCTTATATTGCCTTGAACGATGCACTAATCCTTTAAATCCGGTACCAATGGGTATCATCCCCCCTATAACAAAGTTCTCTTTTAGGTCTTTCAACCAATCAATACGGCCCCGAAGAGCAGCTTTGGCTAAAACTCGAGTGGTTTCTTGAAAACTCACTTCCGATATGAAACTTTGAGAATTCAAAGATGCCCTTGTTATTCCCAATTGGATGGTGTGGTAACAGATCGATTCTTCCAAAGCGCACCCCGTTCGCGCCACTCACAACAATCCAATTAGTTCTCCAGGTAAAAAAATTAGACATTCCATCCTCTAAAACCAACGCCTTTGATGTTATTTAGCATACAATAATTTCTACGTGCCTATTATGGATTTGCACCCCCTGAAAAGCAGCCCTTTGATGATCCTTAATGGAGTACTCTGTAGATAATTTCTTTAAGATTGAATTGGTACTAGGTGTATTACCTATAGCTAGAATGTCATCAACATAGATTAAAAAAAAAAAAGAAAGCAGTGCATCTTCCATAGATAAATAATGATGGATTTGTTTGTGATGTTGAGAATCCCAAATGAAGCAAAATTGAGAAAGTCGTTGAAACCAGGCTCTCGGAGCCTTCTTGAGACCATATATAGGATGATGCAACTTGCAAACATAGTCACGATAAATTGGGTTTGCAAATCTAGGAGGTTGCTCCATGTACACCTCTTTAGAAAGAACCCCATGTAAGAATGTATTATGCACATACAATTGTTGCACTTGCCACCCTTGAGAGACAACAAGAGACAAAATTGAGTGAATAGTGGTAATGTTCACAGCTGGACAGAAGGTTTCTGTTTAATCCAAGCCTTGCTGCTGATGAAAACTCTTAGCAACTAGGTGAGCTTTATAGCGCTCAAGATTGCCATCTGCTTTGCGCTTAACTCTGTAAACCCACTAACACCCAACGAGATTCATGGAGGAAGTGCAAGGGACCACAGACCATGTGCGATTTTTTAACTACACATTAAATTCATCATTCATACTGTACACTACTCAAGGATTTTGTAGGCTTGAGTGAATGAGGTTGGTTCTGTGATGGGGGCATGATGGTATTAATTTGAGTTGGACGAGAGTGAAGTTTCATGGTGTGGGTGCGTGTTGGCCTAAGTGGGGGTAGGTGGTGGTGGAGAGGTCGATGAGGAGGTGGAATGATAAAGATCATGAAGGGGCTTGGTTCTTAGGATAGGTGAGGTGGATGAATCAACATTAACTGACACTACGGGAGTCGGTGTAAGAGTTTATGATCTCACTAAAGTGGTAGGATGAGGAATACCAAAAGGAGACGAAGCCCACGGTATTAGAATAGGCGTAGAAAGCAAATAGTTAGGTGCTGGACTAAGAATAGAAGGAGTTGCAAAGGGAAAACACGTTTCATCAAAACGAACATGTTGGGTAATGTATATATGATTGGTGACAGGGTCAATACAGCGGTACCCTATATGAGAGGGGTTATATCCCAAGAAAATACAAGGAATTGAGGGAAAATCCATCTTATAGGCATTAAAAGTATGTAGATATGGAAAACGACAACACCCAAAGATTTTTAAGAAAGAATAATCTGGTGATTATGAACCATTTAGAAAGGGGAGATGTGATTAGTGACCTTGGACGGCATCTGATTAATGAGGTAGACTACTGTTTCAAATGCATAGTGCCAATATTGGTGAGGGATAGAGCCATGAGCTAATAATGTTAAACTAGTTTCAACTACATGCCAATGACGATGCTCAATTGCCCCCTGTTATTCATGGGTATTATGGGCAAAGAGACGGTGAGAAATATCGACTTTTGAGAAAAAGGATGGCATGGTACAAAATTCACACCCCTGTTTATTTGAATGGCTTTTATTTTTATTTTTTTTGTGAAAAATGACATTCAACAAGAGCTTGAAAATTAAGAAAAAAAGGAGTAAACCTTTGACTTTGCTTTAAGAGGATAAAACCAAATAAATTTTGTGCAATCATTAACAAAAAGAACAAAATAGCGATGACCATCAGTTGAAACAAAATGAGAAGGATGCCAAACATCACTGTAAATTAAATCCCATGGAAACAAACTATGAGTTGAAGACAATCCTAAAAATTGACGACTAGCCTTGCCCAATTGGCAAGCTATACATAACTGACTCAATTGTGTTGACTGACACGACAAATTATTCTATTTGACCATAAATCGTAAGAGATGTTCATGGGAATAGCCGAGATGATGATGCCAACCATCTATGGAAGTCCGCTCCGCAATACTGGCAATAGGCATTGAAGGTTGTTGCGGTATGGTGTAAAGACCACAAACTACTTGAGCTACAAAGAAGAACAACTTTGGTCACTAGATCCTTAACAAAAAAGTCGGTAGGATAGAATTCAAAGAAGACATTATTGTCAGTTGTGAAATTTTAATCGAAAGTAAACACTTAGAAATATCAAGGATATGAAGAACGTTATTTAAGCCTAAAGAAAGATTTGTAGTAGAGGAGGGAATAGAAAAAGTACCAATATTAGTGATTTTCAAACCCTTACCATTTCCCACGTGTAGTTGATCTAATTTATTATAAGCTTTGGAGGAAGAGAGAGATTGCAGATCAGGCATGACATGGTGGGAGGCACAAGTGTCAGAGTACTAAGGTAGAGTGGTGGTGGTGAGTGAAGGTAAAAGAGGGGAAAAGGCATGACTCAGATTGGCATTGGGAGAGTAAGACGGTTGAAAAGATGATGTATACGAAAGAGTATGTGTAGGAGCAAGTGATAAGGCATATCTGGATGGCGATAGTAGCATGTGGCAGTAGTGTGATTTGTATGTTGACAAATGGAACACCATAATCGACCTTGTTGAGCACCATGGGCACCACGACCACAACCACGACCAAAGCGACCATCGTCACCCCCCATTTTCTTTGGATTGACCACGGCCAAAGAAAGAGGAATCATGAGGAGTAGAGGCAGAAGTGAAGGAATATCATTGAGCAGAGTTGGCCGTAGTAGTGTTAGCCTGATAGGAAGGCTTGTAGATCTGCAACTGTTGGAAGGCCTTAGTACTCTCGTGACTAAGGAGAAGGCCTTGAAGATCCATAAATGAGATTAGTGCAGAATGACCACGTAATGTAGGAACAATGTCTTGAAGATCAGATCAGAGACCACGGAAGATATGGACATTGAAATCCTATGGTTCAAGAGGCTTGCTTGCAGCACCTATCTCATTGGCAATGGATTTAGCACGCTGAAGGAAATCAATAATTGATTCATCATTTTTTGTTGCAGACATTGAAGGTTGAGATGAAGAAAAAGCATACGTCCAGCGAAAGTTGAGACAAAAGAAGCATTGAGAGCATCCCAAATGGCTTTGCTAGTTGGTTTATCCAAAATGAGAGGTAAAATCGATTCTGAGAAGGACACAATTAGAAGACTCATAATGGAAGCATCTTGTTGTTGCCGGAGAGCTGCTTGAACTTCATCAAAGGGACACGATTTTGTCCCATCGACATAACCACAGAGATTTGTTCCTTGAGAAATGGAACAACCTTTGCTTTCCATAGCAAGTAATTGGATGATGTGAGGTGCAAAGAAAGGAAGTGGCAAGTAGATTTGAACGGAGGAAGTGTAGAAGAAGGATTTGTGGTGAGGGTAGCGGCGCCGAAGCCATTCAAAGCCATACCGATCACCGTTATAGGAAGAAGAAGAAGAAGAAGAAGAAGAAGAAGAAGAAAGCTAGGGTTGAAAAGAGACATGAGCCTTAGATGGCTCTAATACCATATTGAATTAGAAATCGTTATTATATTTCATTAAGATTAAAGGGGTATTTATATACCAAAGAGTACATTTTAGAAGATTTGCTAGCAAGAAAATAAATACATAAAATTGCAAACTTTCCTATTTCAAAAGATATGATACCAAATCTTTCAAAATCAATAGCACAATATTTGGTTGATAATCATCATTCCAGAAGAATTGTACTCAAGGAATCTAAGGCGAGGCAAAGACACTGTGACTAGGTAAACAAAGGTCATGTGCATGCAAATAATGTTTTTCATCAATTTTCAAAGGGTGGCCCTTTTTCACTCTCTCTTTCACTAAAACACTCCTTTTCACAGTGTTTTTGAACATTTTATTCTTGTTGGCCGGCTAAAATGTGAAACAAACTGAATAAATGCATGAAGAACAATATATAAGAATTTGGATATCCCATCATCCATTGAACCCAAGAGATGTTTGGCTAGGTGGCTTGGGTGCATAGAGGCGACGCAGACCACCCCATCTCCCTTTGCCCCCGACATGACCCATGAATTGAGAAACACCACAATAACACCATAAGAAATAGTGGAATTGGATTAGTCCACTATAATGCTTCATTGGTGATGGTGACGATTGTGGAGAGTGATGATAGAGCTCCAAATCTGAGAGAGGGAGCTCAACACGTGAGGCATGAGGCTCCCTATCCCATGAGGGTAGCCCCCGAAGTCACCCCAATGGTGTAAGCCTCTTCATACTTGGGCTTGAGTCCACCTTCATCTCATGCATAGCGAATCGACCATTCATGGTGGTCGGTGAGGATCAGGGTGAGGGGGCTTGCTGCAGGATCAGAAAGGTGGGAGTCGAGGAGGTGATGAAGAGTGGCAATTGTGGGCTAGAGTTACGATAAGAGTTCCTGGGAAGGAAGTTGGCGAATGGCGATGGTGTTGTTGATTGATCTGAGGTGGTGATGCTCAAGATGGTATGATTATTCACCATTGTCAATATTGTTGTCCTGAGAATAGCCAAAAGAGGCCTCTGCCACAAACAAAGAGAAGGATTGACATGTAAGGAAAGAAAGGAAGAAATCAAATAAAAAGAGGGGCACTCCTTTGAACATTCGAATGCCAAAAAGTTGGACCCACAAAGGATAAAATGGTCAAAAATACTATGAAAGGGAGTGAATGAATGAAAGATGGGGGAAAAAGAGCGGGCTTTTCAAAAATCCAATTTTGAAATATTAAATGCTTATATCAAAAGGCCAAAACGGAGCGTGTCACTTAAACGTTGGAGATGCCGAATTGAAGCCAAGCATAAATTGACTCCTCTCAAATGTTATAGATAGCACACGTGCATGCATGCCACATGAATATGGACATATGTAATGTCAAGCATCATCAACAATTGCCATGTTATCTAGTATTTATCACATCATCATGCTTGTCTTCCCATGCGTGTTGTCAGTCATCCATACTGACACGATTGTAGACAAATAAATCTGCAATATGAAGTCAAAACACGTAAAGTTTATCAAATTGTATTTCGCTAATTACAAATGACACGAATGATTCCTCCGATTCCATATTTTAAAATTCTATGGATAATTCGAAAGTCCGATGGTGTTATCTCGAATCAAACAATACGAAGCTTTCTTGAACACAATTGGAAAGCTTCAATGAGATGAACAAGGTCTTGATGACATGAATCTTGGATGAGCTCTTAATGACCTTTTTTTGAGAGACAATATGGAGATCATACAAGCCGAGTTGGTTATCCTGGTTGATTGCATTATGTTAGTCCTAAGTTGCTTAACTCTTTTATTATGCTGTTAGACAAAGGCTAAGTCACTTGAATCCCATTGTTGGTGTTATGTTGAATTGGCAGGTGGATGAATTAGGAATTAAACTCGCCGTGTATATCTCACTCCTTTTCGTTGAAATTTTTTTTATAGGTAAATAATATGGCTAGCCTTCCGACCCTTTTTTACGGTGTGCCAGTTTCATTTAACCTAGGAAGTGTCGTCCTATTTCATTCTTGAGACGCTGGAGCTACAGTATGTTTGAGTCCCTATCAGCTTTGGGTTGATGGCGGGTTAGATGTGGAACTATCTTGCATTGTTTTGTTGTTGTTTATGAATTTTTGGAGGATGATCTGGAGCTTGTAGGCTGTTGCCTTTTGACTATGTGGCGCCATAGGTGGCCCAAGTAGTTCTGGTAGGGTAGCTAGGGAGGTTGCACGGCATAGATTGATGTCTAATAGAGGGTTGTTTGTCGGGCTATATTGTGGGGATTTTTGTTTGGGACTATTGTCCACGTTTTTGTCCAATAGCTTGGGCGACGGGCTACTTTTTGATACTACCGATGAGTCTCCCAGATGTAAGTAAAACAAACCCGACATTTGTCGGCCATAAATAGATAAAGTGTTGTGTTTTATTATCTATATGCGTGTTATTTAAATTAATTCATTGTCAAGCCAACAGTACACGTGGTGAGCCGTGGTTTTGAAGCTACATAAAAATAAAAGCAATAGAATTATCTTGAAAAACAAATGGAGTCGCCAGATGAGTATTGATTGCTTCCTAAATCGTGAGCAGACTAATGCCATACTTTAATTTCCACTTTGTGTTAACCTGAAATTTTCTTCGCTGATACTTAGAAACGGAGTTATGTACGAAATGTTAACTGGATTTATAAGAAATTAATCCATGAAAACAAGTAAATAAAGAAACACCAATCATGTCCTTTGGTTTCTTTAAAATCCTCAAGTACCCTTGCATGAATGCTAAACTAGATTTAAAAGAAATTAACAATCGACATAAGTTCTTCCTTTCAATTTAGTTTCGATATTTATTATATCGAGTTCAATGCAGAACTTGATACTCTTGCTGCTTTTGCGGTAAGCTTTTTGTCATTGGATCGAGAATTTCAATCATTCTTTTAATTGTCATTTTGTGATTATGCTCTTACTAGGTTATTAGAAAACATAATAACATAGAGCTATGTTTTTTTTTTCTTTCCAATTCTCGGCAATAGGAGGAATTGCTTTGTTATCATGGAGTATGGATACTAGTAATAGAATGTACTATGCCGTGTCATACGTGTTGCGAACTTCTCAAAAACGGGAAACTTTTTAAAAAAATCCTACATTTAGTGTATTTTTGTCAATTCAGTCTTAATTTTTTTAATTATGCCATTTGAGCCCTAAACCTTTTCACATTTTGCTAATTAAGTTCATTCAATTAATTTTAGCAGGGAATCACTAACATGTATGTAGGCCATCCTACATGGCATGGCTGGCATTAAAGTAGATAATTTTTTAAATTTTTTATATTTCTTTCGAATTTTTTGTTAATATTTTTTTTTCCTTTTTCTTTCTTGTCTACCTCTGGGAGGGTTGCAACACTCGTTCGCCGCCTGCATCTAGATCTGGAGAGGCCATCGTGGCCATGGGCGAGGCCAAGATTGCCTAGATCTGGGCAAGGCTACCTCGCCCATAGCCAAGGAGGTTGGTCTTGCCCACACCATTGCAGTCCCACAAGCCTCGCTCACGACTGAGATAGGCAGGGCCTAACAACTCTCGCTTGCCATATAAGAAAAAAATAAAGAAAAGAAAAAAAAATCAAAAAATTATTAAACTATTAATAAGAAGTGAGTCAATTATGTTGGCCAAATTTGTTGGGTAGATTCAATTGTTAAAACATGAAAATATTTAGGACTAAATTGATAAAAATATCATTGAATCTAGGACCACAATCCAGTATCCGATAATAGATTACGGATTGCTGTAAAAGCATCACAATTAGACCAATCAGGTACTTTGTAACGCACTGTTGTAACACTATTCCATTTCATCATGCCACGTCTAGTAATAGATTGCCAGGACTTAAGATTTTATATTGAGCTCCAATGAAATGACGATATGGCATGAATAACAGTATCCAGTATATGATTGATTTTATCGGTCACATGAGTTTATTAACGAGACTTTACATTTGCTGATCATATCAGAAATTATTATGCATGAAATTTGGTCCTCTTTGGCAAACGAAGCCAATCTTGTTGCAATAAAACAACAACGGACATTCACTCGCAGGATGCCGCAGCTTATACAAAGGGAAGCTAT
>JAGVVM010009269.1:0-18490 GCA_019149425.1 Psidium friedrichsthalianum
AAGACCCTATTCGTGACGAGATCATTTAAATCTCTGATTGCGAGGATTCTAAGGCCTCAAAAGAGTCACTTCAATCGGAGTTTCTCGAGGGAGATATTAGGATTTTTCATCTTCGACTATTCAATTACATTTATATATATATATATATATATATTATATATATAGGGACACTTTGGGTCCTATAAATACTTATGAAGAGTATTAGATACCTCATAAGTAATCCACACTTTTAATAGTAAAAGAGAATATTTAAGATTGGATCTTTTAGCTGAACAAAAAAACGGGTGATCTATTTAGAGAATCGTAATTTGTTGAGGATACATAATTCTACATACTCATCAACTCATAATCTAAAGTAAATTGTTACTTTCAATTGCTGGACACAAACTCACCTTATTTATTTCACTAATAAATAAGCTAATAAATAGGGGAAGAAAAATCGGGACTTGGCTTGACAGTTCACGCCAAAACAAAAGTCTCTTCATTAATTACAAAAGAATGAAAGGTGGCATGAGACAAGAATATAGAACATTCTCATCGCATCGTGGGAGTTTGAATAATAAAGAGGTGAGAGTATTTGTTTTCACGGCGAGATCATGATAAATTTTTCAGATTAATTATGTCATTGCTTGTGAATTTCGAAAAAAAAAAAATGTCTTTCGTAGGTGAGTCCCTAAAATAAAAAGAAAAGTCTTAGTGGGGTACCAAGCTTTTTAAGTAGAGAGGCGATGGTCATTCTCGCCTCGTGGATCACAGTAAGTCTTCTTCTTCAGCGATGACCCTCAAATCACGCCCGCCTTAGTTGAAAAGAATTAGAGCAACAAGCTACAACTCAATGCCCAAATGAAGGATCCATAGAAGCCATACCAATAACATGTATTCGCTGAAGTTCCCTAAAGAGGACGACAAGAAAGCACTGCTTTAGCTGGTGACACCATTGACAAATTCACTCGGGCGCTTCTCTGGCCTCGTCCACGAAGGCCCTAAGGTTCTTGTCCGAAGACCCACCTTCCCTCGCAGCCTCCCTTGCCAAATCCTTAGTTTCTGGGCATTCCTCCTCATCTCATCTCCCTCCTCTCCTCCCCCATCACCAGCTCCAAGCACCTCCTTATCTCGCCGCCCTCGACCAGGCCTCGCTCGTTTGGCGTCACCTTCACCCCGGTCCTCCACACGTCCGTGACAAGCTTCGTGTTCGTCTGCTGATCGCTCCCACTGCGGGAACGCCACCACGGGCAACCCGCAGACCAAGCTCTCCAACGTCGAGTTCCACCCGCAGTGCGTCACGAAGCCACCCTACCGAAGGGTGCGATAGGACCTCTACTTGCGAGCACCACGGCACTATCATCCCTAGCTTTTCTAGCTCTTCTTTTAAGCTCAAACTATCCTCTACTTTCTCTTCTTTCCCGCTTTCCCGTATGACCCCACAAGAACGGCCGGCCGGCCTCCACGAGCGCCTGCGCCATTTCCTCTTTCTGCAGCTTCGATAGCACGGAGATGCTCCCAAACGACAGGTAGATCACCGACGCCTTTGGCTTCGTGTCCAGCCACTCCATGTAGCCGCTCGAGCTCTTGAAGAGATCGCCTCCGAAGGAAGTGTCCGATGGATCTTGCCCGTCCAAAAACGCGGACGGGATCAGCGGTCCAATCCCAATCACCTCAAACTTATCGACAGCTCGTATGGCGTCCGGTTCCAGCGCATCGAAAGTGTTTGCTAGTACCCTTGGATTGGCCTCCTCAAGCAGGATCTCGAAATGGCGTTGGAAAATCGAAAGGCTGAAGTTGTACTCATTTTTAGCATTGCAAAAAGGAGGGTATGTCGCTGGCCACGAGAGGCGGCAACCCAGGCAATTGGATTGGCACAGTAGGATTATCGCCCGTGCTTCGAATAAGGTCGCCATGGCCGTGGAAGTAATAATAGTAGAAGTCCAAAACAGTGGCCGGTTTGAATCCAGACGAGCGTCGAAGGAATGCCATGAGAGCGGGCGACGTCGGCAACCCCACGGAAGGAGGGTGGTGTAGAACACACCCGCGAATTGCCGACCGCTCTCAAGGTTCGAGGCGATGAGGTCGCTTAAAGTCTCCGATCCTCGTCGCTTGAGCTCGTCCATGTACACCTCGACGTCAGCCCCATCTTCAACACCGCCGTCGTACCATCAGAGAAGCTGGCGAAGGATAGCCCCTCCGGGGGAGCTTTCGACTCAGCCATGCGGTGGCGGGCACGAACGGCGGTGACGAAGGTCACGCGAGCGCCGACGCGCACGAGGCGCTTGGCGAACTGGAGGGAAGGGTTTATATGGCCTTGACCGGGGAAGGTCACGAGGAGGAAGTGTGGAGGTGCCATGGACGAGGATTGAAGAAGTTCTTTGCAAATACTAATGGCGCTGAGATACAGCACTCGAAGGAAGATACGTGGTAAGTGGATGCGAGAGGATTAGCGAGGAGATTAAGGTGGGAACCGTCCACTATAAATAAGGATTTGCACAAGAGGTATAAGTCTTTTGATTTGTCTTGCTCCCCCTGGGGGACCATTTCGAAACTACGAAAATCTTGTCCACCTTCCCACGTCATTGGGTCGAGAGAATATTGGGTGCTGCTCGAGCACCAAGCCATTTCTTAATCGGTCCACTCAAAAATCGCCACGTATCGATATCATCTCTGACACACCCCATTCATTGGATGACATGTGTCCAAACGGATCCCGCCATTAACCTTTATTCTCTCCCCTCCGTCCCAATCTCTTCCCCGTTACTGTCACGTTACTTACCCTCTCTCTTCTTCCGCTCTATGCTTTTCTCTATCTTCCGTCCACTGTCTCACCCAAGCTTTCTCCCCCAAATTATTACTTTCTACTGACCAACTCTCTATCTTCCGTCGCTCTCTCACCCAAAACTTTTCTCTCTCCCACGTCATTAACCTTTGTTTTTTTGGGGCCATAACCTCCTGCAACATTGTGCTTGAATCTCCAAGCATTTGTGACCGGACTTCTGTGCACAGGAAGAACAAAATGCTGCCTAAATCCAGAGAAAACCCCCAAGAACAACAGTTTCTAGATATTGACATTACCAAAAAGGAAAATAGAGCAGTTCTTGTGAGCCCAATTAGAGAGAGAGAGAGAGAGAGAGAAGAGAGAGTGTTATAAAACCCAAAAGCTAGATTCTCAGTATCATCGATTGCGGATCTCTCCTTCTCGTTTTTTCTTCGACTGCCCTTACTAGCTCTCTTAGACCGCATTCATGGGGACTAGTCAGGCTGAAGATTCGGACTCCCGATATTCTTTTACAAAAAGAAAGTTTTCTTTTTTTGTTTAGGCGAAACTGAATTATTTTCAAAGCACAATAAAGCATTGGCAAAAGATCCAAAACCATGACTGATTAAGAAGTTGATGCAGAACAAAGCACGACGGAGAGAAGAAGAGAAAGAGGGGAGAAAAGGAGAGGTTGCAACAAGTTGCAGAGAAGAAAAATTGAATGCTGTTCAAGCCCTGAACATATGGGCTATTGTTTCATTTCCAATCCAAATTTTCTTTTGCAAGTTTTCTATCTCTGAGAGAGCAGGGAATGGGCTAAGAATTTTCTATAGAGAATTGTATAGGGACTTGAATTGACACCTTGGGTTTATTTTTTGGTTGTTCTGTTTTCTTTCCTCGTTCATTTTTATTTCTTGTTTATATTTATTTCCCTTTGTCCCTCCTTTTCGTTTTCTTTTTCACGTTTTTTTATTATTGAAATTTCTTTTTATTCCTCTTAATTTATCAAGGTGTATTGTCTAGATGGTACGTGTGGCTATGTGGCTGTCATTTGGATGTGCCATCTAAACAGTGATCAAATTTTGTTCCCAAGCGCGTCAATTACCAAAGAAGAAAAAGAATTACAAGGTCCATATATTTAGTCCGTTGAAATAAGAGCTTGTTGACATCCCAAAAATAACCAACTTAGCATTCCTTCCCTTTGTAAGAAGTTATTTACCTATGAAACGTGAACATTAGCTGGATCGTCCGAAGCAACACAAAAGGCTAATGTATACAAGAGCAGGGCTAGTGCCAAGCCCATACCTTACGTGCGATGGTTTGAGACATTTGTTTTCAATTCTTTTGATCTAATTAGCTCTCAGAGTCGTCACTAACCTTATCGACAAGTGATATACTTAGTCGGTTAAAATTATGTCTCGAGTTTAAGTTCGCGAAGAAAAATCCAAAGTGAGATAAATTTCTTTTATGGATGCCTAAATGTATGTCATGATAATCCAGATTTCCCTTCGGCGTCATAGATCGAATTTGGGAGAAGGTTTTCTATTTGTGCAAAAATGTCCCACCAAGTAAAGCCGAAAAAAAAGGAAATACATATATTCCTGACGTGTTGGCGTTTTTGGATGAAGTGGGAAAGTCCAACGTGGACTTGGGACCATGATTTGGTCAACTCGTGCGCGCGCGCGCGTTGTATATATATATATTCTGTTGTAGCGGGCCTTGGGTGGCCGTGTGGTTGATGGTGTCAGAGGGTGCTCGTGAAATTGAATCCCGAAGAGAACCCAAGTGCTTGTAGCCAATAGAAAATATTATTTAAGGTTTCGCTTAATTCTTTCATGAGATTAAAAAATTATTTTTATAAAGAATTGAGGTTAGATATTATGTGAGTTATTGGATATAATTGAGACTGGAAAAAATTGAGAGTGTTTGAGTGACTCAAGCCTAATTTGTAATTTATGTCGTATCGCTTGATCTATAGTAAAATTCATTGTTGCTTTCCTCATGGACATAGGTCTCCACAACCAAACAACATGAATCTAGTATTCGATTTATTTCTCTGTTCTGTCTATTTTATTGGTTGATCGCTTGCTTCCGCAACAATTAGTATTAGAGCTAAGTTTGCTTTGAGTTTTATGGCGAATTGATGGCGACAGAAGAAGGTAAAGTAAAAATCAACAAATTTGATGGGAAGCATTTGATTTTTGAAAAATACAGATTGAAGATTATCTATATCAGATAAAACTGCACTCACCCTTGTCAGGGGAGAAGCCCGAGATAATGAAGCAAGTTGATTGGAATTACTAGATAGACGAGCAATGGATCTTATTTGGCTGACGTTGTCTCGTAACGTGGTTTTATTATCATGAAAGAGACAACCACTACAAGTTTGATGAAAGCCAGATATGTACTAGAAGCCCTCTGCGATCAACAAGATCTATTTGATGCGACGTTTGTTTAACTTAAAAATGAGCGAAGATGCGTCAATTCCTAATTATATCAATGAATTCAATATGATCATTAGTCAATTAAATTCAGTTGATATTGATTTTGAAGATAAGATATGTGTTGTGATTTTTATTATCCTCATTTTACTACTATTACTATTGTTAGTAATTCCTCTAGTTCAACAAGTTTAATGTTTGATGGGATTCGAGATTTGATTTTGAGTGAGGACATCCGTAGAAGAGAATCTAGTGTATCTATGTCTTTTGCTTTAGTTGGTGAAAATAGAGGAAGAATTAGTACTCTTGTTAACATAAGTAATATAAACATGAACAACGTAATCAATTTAGGATTGGCGGTGTTGTCCGTTGGAATTGTGGCAAGTGAGACATTTTAAAAGGAATTGTTTTTAGCTAAAAAAAACGAGAAGAGTAAGAAAATTAGAGTTGAATCTACATATAATGTTGCAACTGTAGTTGATAATAATTTCGATAATGCTGATTTATGTCGTATTTATCAATGATGATTTGTTGTTTGGCGGTGGATATGGATAATAGTAAAAGTGCAGTTGGAGAACAATAACTGGATGAACGATGTTATGGGTGTTGGCAATGTTAGAATTTGAATGCATGATGGCATTATGAGAACATTGACTGGACTAAAACATTTTCCAGAGTTGAAAAAAAAATAATTTCCTTGAGTGCCCTTGATTCAGCTAGGTGTTGGTATTCTTAAAGTGAAAAGTTCTAAAAATTATTCGATATGCCTTGGTGATAATGAAATGAATTAAGCACAATAGCATGAATGAGCTTCAAGGTGAGATAGTGATGGAATTCGCTATGAAGACGTCAGATGCATCTGTTCAAGAGTTTGAACTGTGTCCTTTATGTCTAGGACACATTAGCAAGAGAAGTTGAAAGTTATAAGTAAAAGAAATTTATCATGTGTTATATGGCTGATAAAATGAATGTATGCAAGTGCTGTGATTTAGATCAACGATGAAAGGTGCAATTCAATATGACTATTAATGAAACCATGGAAATTATAGAATTAATTCAGTTGGATATTCACAGGCTATCACGATTTCCTTTGAGAAAAGTGCTAAATTTATGCTACGATTATAGATGACTACTCGAGGAGGATCGGGTGTTTGTGCTTAAGGACAAGTTTAATGATATTGTCAAGATCAAGCAGTTAAGAGTTTTGATCAAAAGTAGACTAGAAAAATGATCAAGCATGTACGAATTGATAAAAGTCATGGGTTTTGCTATGAGCTATTAAACAAACTCTGCATGAAGGAAGAGATAGTGAGAGACCGCACTAGTGCTGATGAATCACAACATGTTTCAGAATTGATGAGCAAAATATTACTAGAGACGATCTATAAAATGCTTTCTAGTACTGTTATGGTTAGGAGATTCCGATGGATGTAGTTAGTAAAGCTAGCTACTTGATTAATAGATCCCATCAACTGCAATGTGTGTTAAACTCCCAAAGAAGTGTGGTCATGTAACATTATTAATTATTATACTATTAGAATATTTGGTTTTTTATGTTATATTCGAGTTAGTGATGGTTAGCTTAATGGAATAGCAAGAAAGTTTATATTCCTAGGCTATACACAATGTGAGCGGGGTTATGGTTGTGGTGCCCGAATTAAATTCACTTGTTATCAACAAAGAAATTACACTTAAAGAGTCTCTCAGTATTCTCGATAGAGTGATTGTAGCAGTGCTTATACAAATCTGGACTGTGATCATTGTTATCAACAGATAATGCTGATTATGTCGTGTCTGTCAATGATGATTCGTTGTTTGGCGGTGGATACAATAGTAATAAGTGCAGTTGGAGAACAACCCTAGAGTGATGTTATGGGTGTTCGCTATGTTAGAATTTGAATACATGATGGCATTGTGAGAACATTGACTGAAATAAGGTATGTTTCAGAGTTGAAGAAAAAATGATTTCCTTGAGTGTCCTTGATCCAGTTAGCTCCAAATCATCTTATCATATAATATAATACTATATTGGCACGAACCATCAACTTGCATCACCTATCTCATTGTTGCTTTCCTGCCATCGAGTTGGAGGAGACATTACCTTATATAAAAACCCCGGTGGTCCGATGCTTACATACCAAATTCCATTTATCTACATGCTTTGTTCTAGTAACTTTATGGATAAGGTCAAAAGGCACGGGCTTCCCAAGCGGTCAAAGTTGAAGACTTGTTTGCCCTACAAGTGGCTAGCTAGAGAGCAATCATCATAACGTATAAAACTTCAAAAAGGCATCAAGCTACCATGTAGTACTTTAAAGTTATAAAACCAACACACACACACACCTTCCCCTAATGTATTTGTTGATATCTAATTTTAATTTTTCTTTTAAATCATTAATAAAAAATCGGTAATTAAATTTTAGTTCCTATCAAAAAATAATTCATCATTCATATTTAATTTTATCAATCATGTATTGCATTTTTACCGGACCGATAGTGGATAGACGTAATTCGAGGTTCTGAACTTGGTTGAATTATCTGAAGTGCACCCATGAATATTAGTGGGGCCGAAAATTTTCATAAATAAAATGTGAAGGTGGAATATTGTTTTATCTTGAAACTTGATAGGCAATTAAGCTAGATATTATCATACTATAAAAGATATTAAAAAATTTCACATTGATGATGAAAGATATCTCTGTAGCAACCCTAGCTCTAGTCAATAAATAGAGGCCAGACAATTACACATGCGGGAGAAAAAAAAATCATGCGAGGGAGACTATTCAAGGAGACTCTCGGCTGCACACAAAAAGGTAAAAGGCGTTTCTCTCTCGGTTGTCATCCGTTGTCCATGGGGTCTTCCATCCAGAGAATTCAAGGCCTCTTTCTCTCTTTTCTGAATAATCAACCAAGAATTTTCATATGAGAGAGAAAGAGAGAGACCAAAGAAGTGAAGGTCCAAACGGTGAAGCAAGCGGTGTTGACCTCCAAGCTTCCTCATAATCAAACCAGCGGGCACCGTGAGCTGTTCAATGACGGGACTGCCCTTTTTTCAGTGATCGGCATCAAAGACGAGCCCAGCGACCTCAGGCAACTTATATCGTAGCAGCACCCTTTGCTGACCATCTCAGTTCAGTCCGGCCGCGTCAGCAGCACCAACAACGATCAGCCCTGCCGCGACCCTCTCAGACTACCAGCCATGCAACGCCTTTGCTTCGGTCTTATATCCAACAATGAGTGAAACTTTCTCAGTTTCTTTGCAATATAAATTCCGTTCTTAGTGTTCACGAGTTGTCCAGGAAATTAATATTTCAAAAACATATGTACTTAAATCATATACCCAACCATCCTAAAATTAATATACCTATCTAACAAAAAAAAAATTTATCGTATGTATTAATATACTTAGTGTTCACGAGTTGGGCTCGCCTTGCTAGATTCGACGAGGTTGAGCTCGTGTCGGCCTCAAGCAAGACCAACCCTTTCCGAATCTAGCGAGGCTAGGCCTCGCTCAATCTTGCTATAGCTAAGGGTCGAGCGAGCTCAACTTGCCAGAGAATGGTGACGTCCAAGGCCTAGCCTGATGGCAAGGCTGACCTCGCCAAATTCTAGTGAGGCCCGACGCTCCACCTCCCCTAGGTTGGTCACTGGTCGAAAATGGTAAAAGAAAAAAAAAAAGAATAATGATTAGAAATTCGATTTCCAAATATAAAAAATGAAAATTTATTAAATGAGTGCAAGGAGAAAATCAAATCAAATTTTTTGATACCAAACGGTAGAAAATCTTTTCTAGTTCATTTTTCCGAAGAATAATTTGTTGAAAAACATATTCCAGAAGTGCAACATTTTTCACGGAATAAACAGAGCCTTAAGCCAACAATCTTTTCATTCCTTAAACTTCACAGCGCATAGTTTCAATTAGCATGTTCTCAACAATTTCAATGTCCATGAATTAGATTCATCATATGTTCTTTCTTTCTTATTGGATGGACAAAATTTAGAGTATGGGCATTTAGCAGCGACGCCACGTGTCATGCCCTGCGGGGCTGGCAAAATCTTAACACATATTTTAAGTAGTACTTATGCATGAACCAAAAGGCTCAACAACGGAGCACCATACACAAGAACAAACCGTCTTTTCTGCCATTATATTTCGGAAAACACTCTCACTTCAATACTACCACGAAAAGCTTAATGCTGTTGTCCAAAGATCCACCTTCATTGACGGCTCGCCTCGCCGAACCTTTCCATTTCGAGGCATTCTCGCGCATGCCTCCCTCGTGCGTTGCCCCCATAATCTTGTCACGACCTAAAAATTGAGAAATTTCCAATTTAATAGGTTACCAGATTAATTAAATAAATTAACTAACTTAGTCTGAGCTCTCCAAAGCTCTATCATTTCGCAATATAGGTTCACATGATTTTTTATGAAAAGATTTTTAATTTTGAAGTCTCCACTAATCTTTTTTGGTAGGCAAATTAGATACCTAAATGAAGTATCGGGAAAATATTTTATCTTTTGCAAACCAGAGATTTAGGTTTAGGGGCTTGATTACGTTAACTTTCTAATTAATGTCATTTCGATACCTTTCTTATGATGAAAGACATTGAATTGGCTAATTGATTGCAAGTTTTTTGGGGGTTTCGTGATTATATGAAATGTTATGCATGAATGCAACTATGTGAATGCAAATATGACATGAAATGCAAATTATAATTATATGACGATATGACGAAACATTCTAAATCATATGACATGCATGATGTCTTTTGAAAAATTGAATTTTGATGCAAATAAATATGAATTCTATCGTAGATGACATGCAACATGAAATCTAACCTATAATAAAATACAACATGATTTGATTAAAATACATGACATGGCATAAATGATGACCAAGAATGTCCTATCATAGCATGCGAAAATTTGAGACTATTCTAGCCTAAATGACATGCAAATTAAACTAGTAAAATTAAATCTATGGTCTAAATGACATGAAAATTCATGAATAACGTGGAAATAATGCATGAATGACATGAAAATATGTGTGAACTTCACATGAAATGCATATGAAAGACATTTTCCTTATGAATTTTCAGTTTACTTGATGTGTGAAAGAGACCAACTCGAAAAGATTAGTGATAATTAACATAAATTGAAGATTGATTTTTCAAAGTTTAATGTTATATTAAAAATCATCTTGACTTTTAAGTTCTAAAAAATTCATTCAAAAATATGACATTTTTATAATTTTCTTTTAGGAAAATGACTCAAATAAAAGTATAATAAACCTTGAGCATAATACACCTTACAATCTGATTTTTTAGATAAATTCGCATCATATCTAAAGTTTAGGATCAGGAGCGGAATATTATTCACGTCATACCCAGGGGTGGGTTGGATGATAAATTTTAATATTGGACTAAAGTCGTACCCAAATATTATGGGTTGGATAGTGAAGTCTAATTTTATGAAATTTGCCGGCCTGATCCAAAGGTATGGAATGTGATAGAAAATTTTGATGTGCAGATGAAATCATACTTCGAGGGTGAAGTCGGATAGTCATCCTTTATGCACATATTTTCCTCAGGACTTAGACATTATACTCAAGGTAGATTATAAAATTATTTGATAAAATTATAGTATAAAAATAAAATGCAATTTTCGGCCCTCTAGGGATAAGTGCCGAATTATAAAGGGAAAATTGCCCAATCCACAAAGATTACTTCTTTTCATGAAATTATCTTGTGAGATTTTTATTTTAGATAGTCATCCAATTTGAAAAGGTATGTTTAGAATTTTTGAGGATTTCAAATTAGACCACAAGATATGGCAAATATTTCGAAAAATATGCACAATATTCGAAGATATGAACAATATTCACAAGATTTGTTCACAGTTCAAATTTTCAAGTTAGCCAATTATCACATGAGACTAACCTATCCGAAAATTATCCTCCATTCATCCAAAGTTCACTTGATATTCAGCCATTATTCACTTCAATTCATATTAGACAATCCAAGATAGGAGAAAAATCCAACGATATACCCAAGATGTGCAAAACGTTCAGTGAAATATGTAAATCAGCCAATTAAGCAAGCAAATATTCAATGACAGGAAACTTTATCTTGAACCAAATATCAACTTTGCTAATCGAACTTGCAGGAAACTTGAATATCAAGCTCGGACTTTGAACTGAACGGTGCTGGAACCTTCATAGATCGGCAAACTATGGACTCGCACGCATGGCTTGGACAAGAAGAGTGGTGGACTAGCAGCTATCCAAGACCGCCAGCGACAGTCGGGACAAAACCTAAACCGGAGTCGAGGCCCAGCAAGGCTGCAGATCAACTACTGGACTAGCAAGGGAATCAGCGGCGCGGCGGGGCTGTGCGTGACGAGATGTTGTAGACGGCCTGGTGTGAGTGACCTCAAAGAGGCGGAGCGAGATCGAAAAGGCTGAGTAGGAGCATCGGGGCTGACAGAGAGATTCGGAGTTAACAAAGAGATATCGCGGCTGGGAACACCGGGTCTGATTTTTCCGAGAAGGGAAAGAGTCTCGGTCAAGACTTGTCTCGGCCGTGTACTCACTCTCTTGCTTGCTCTCTAGTTGATATAGGATTTGATTTTTTTTTTTTGGGTAAAGTAGTTGATATAGGATTTGTTAATGACCGTAGGATTAAAAATTATGATTCAAGAGTCCCAATCATTTAAAACTCTTCAAAATTTTCTGCCACAAGGCCTATGTATAGGGCCAGCAGAAGTTCTCATGTGATGGGGGCTTATTGCACATCTTTCGGGCTCAAATCAGGCTTTATTTGATTAATAGATAATTAATAAAAAGCCTTTATAATTTAAATGAACATGAATAGGCTGATTTGAGCTCAAAATAGGCCCTAATGCCTAAAAAATTTTCGGCACATCTCCTTGATAATGCTAAAACATTTCAATTAAGCTGGAGTCTGATCGCCAGTCAATTTAAGCTCGATTCTTTTTCCGCTAGTCCAAATTGATGGATTAAAAATTTAATATGTTATGCATGAAAATTAATTAATTATTTTTGGCGAGAATTAAAACTAATTCTATTTTTTTTTATAAAAAATAAATAATTTAAGAAAGAATCAAAATTTAGGTGTCAACACTTGTGCGCTAGCCCGTACAAAGCACTGTTGACCTTGACCACATAAGGAGATGATGAGGAGCTGTTGGTGGTTCATCTGTGTCTTTTGTCTCTCTAGTGTGATAGAGGTGGGTTTATGGAATGGAAGGTTAGCATAGTGTCAAACAAGTATGTCCATTTGGTTTTACTACTAGCATCACAGTCTATGGTGACTGTGAGAATAATAGTATGTTGTAAGTCACAAATTTTTAAAGAAAATGATTTTCTAACAATCTCAATCATAGATCCACACACCATTACCGCGTATTTTGCATAAAACACTTATTAATTGAGAGATCATTGATCATAAATAATTGACAATACTGTTAGATTATCAGTCTAGTAACTCCTATTTTTAAAAGAGTGAACTCTACAATAAATTTTAATTAATTATTATTGTTTATTTTAACTCGAAACGAACTATTAATCATATTATTATTCATAATTATTACATAAGCAATTCGCTATTTATTTCGCCTTTAGTGAGATCGATTGAACCCACTTCTCTCTTGTTTTCAGGATGGGACGTTCTAATAATCTAAATGGGGCCAACTAGTGACTTTCATGTGAAAGAATGGACTTTTTTTACTCGTCCTTCGGCAAAAGTGTTTAAAAGTAATAAGAGGAAGCTTATCTATGGCCCCGCGGGATGACTTAGGCCCGACCCTATTCGTGGCGAGATCATTTAAATCTGATTGCGAGGATTCTAAGGCCTCAAAGAGTCACTTCAATCGGTGTTTCTCGAGGGAGATATCAGGATTTTTCATCTCGACTATTCAATTACATTATATATATATATATATATATATATATATATATATATATAAAAGGACACTTGGGTCCTATAAATATTTATGAAGAGTATCAGATACCTCATGAGTAATCCACACTTTAATAATAAAAGATAATATTTAAGATTGAATCTTTTAGCTGAACTAGAAAACGGGTCGATCTATTTAGAGAATTGTAATTTGTTAAGGATGCATAATTCTACATACTCATCACCTCATAAACTAAAGTAAATTGTTACTTTCAATTGCTGGACGCAAACTCACCTTATTTGTTTCACTAATAAATAAGTAAACAAATAGTGGAAGAGAAGTCGGACTTGGCTTGACAGTTCACGCCAACACCAAAGTCACTTCATTAATTACAAAAGAATGAAAGGTCGCATGAGACAAGAATATAGAGCATTCTCATGGCATCGTGGGAGTTTGAATAATAAAGAGGCGAGAGTATTTATTTTCACGGCGAGATCATGATAATTTTTAGATTAATTATGTCATTGCTTGTGAATTTCGAAAAAAAAATGTCTGTCGTAGGTGAGTCCCTAAAATAAAAAGAAAAGTCTTAGTGGGGTACCAAGCTTTTTAAGTAGAGAGGCGAAGGTCATTCTCGCCTCGTGGGTCACAGTAAGTCTTCTTCTTCAGCGATGACCTCAAATCACGCCCGCCTTTGTTGAAAAGAATTAAGACAACGTAACTCTCATGTCGCAGAGAAAGGAAAGACTCAACAACTAGTCGACCATGCCCAGAGAAATGCACCTAGAGGACAAAAGTCCAAAGCAACAAGCTACAACTCAATGCCAAAATAGGATCCATAGAAGCCATACCAATACATGTATTCGCTGAAGTTCCCTAAAGAGGACGACAAGAAAGCACTGCTTTAGCTGGTGACACCATGACAAATTCACTCGGGCGCTTCTCTGACCTCGTCCACGAAGGCCCTTAGGTTCTTGTCCGAAGACCCACCTTCCCTCACAGCCTCCCTTGCCAAATCCCTTAGTTTCTGGGCATTCCTCCTCATCTCATCTCCTCCTCTCCATCCCCCATCACCAGCTCCAAGCACCTCCTTATCTCGCCCCCTCGACCAGGCCTTGCTCGTTCGGCGTCACCTTCACCCCAGTCCGCCACATGTCTGCGACGAGCTTCGCGTTCGTCTGCTGATCGCTCCATTGCGGGAACGCCACCATGGGCACCCCGCAGACCAAGCTCTCGGACGTCGAGTTCCACCCGCAGTGCGTCACGAAGCATCCTACCGAAGGGTGCGATAGGACCTCTACTTGCGAGCACCACGGCACTATCATCCCTAGCTTTTCTAGCTCTTCTTTTAAGCTCAAACTATCCTCTACTTTCTCTTCTTTCCCGCTTTCCCGTATGACCCACAAGAAAGCCGGCCGGCCTCCACGAGCGCCTGCGCCATTTCCTCTTTCTGCAGCTTCGATAGCACGGAGATGCTCCCAAACGACAGGTAGATCACCGACGCCTTTGGCTTCGTGTCCAGCCACTCGATGTAGCCGCTCGAGCTCTTGAAGAGATCGCCTCCGAAGGAAGTGTCCGATGGATCTTGCCCGTCCAAAAACGCGGACGGGATCAGCGGCCCAATCCCAATCACCTCAAACTTATCGACAGCTCGTATGGCGTCCGGTTCCAGCGCATCGAAAGTGTTTGCTAGTACCCTTGGATTGGCCTCCTCAAGCAGGATCTCGAAATGGCGTTGGAAAATCGAAAGGCTGAAGTTGTACTCATTTTTAGCATTGCAAAAAGAGGGTATGTCGCTGGCCAGGAGAGGCGGCAACCCAGGCAATTGGATTGGCACTGTAGGATTATCGCCGTGCTTCGAATAAGGTCGCCATGGCCGTGGAAGTAATAATAGTAGAAGTCCAAAACAGTGGCCGGTTGAATCCAGACGAGCGTCGAAGGAATGCCATGAGAGCGGGCGACGTCGGCAACCCACGGAAGGAGGGTGGTGTAGAACACACCCGAGAATTGCCGACCGCTCTCAAGGTTCGAGGCGATGAGGTCGCTTAAAGTCTCCGATCCTCGTCGCTTGAGCTCGTCCATGTACACCTGAGATCAGCCCATCTTCAACACCGCCGTCGTAGCCATCAGAGAAGCTGGCGAAGGATAGTCCCTCCGGGGGAGATTTCGACTCAGCCATGCGGTGGCGGGCACGAACGGCGGTGACGAAGGTCACGCGAGCGCCGACGCGCACGAGACGCTTGGCGAATTGGAGGGAAGGGTTTATGTGGCCTTGACCGGGGGAAGGTCACGAGGAGGAAGTGTGGAGGTGCCATGGACGACGATTGAAGAAGTTCTTTGCAAATACTAATGGTGCTGAGATACAGCACTCGAAGGAAGATACGTGGTAAGTGGATGTGAGAGGATTAGCGAGGAGATTAAGGTGGGAACTGTCCACTATAAATAAGGATTTGCCCGAAATAATTATGAGGCTGACGAACGGGGTCTGTGCTTGATTTGCACATTTCAAACTACGAAAAGCTGCGTACCTTCCCACGTCATTGGGTCGAGAGAATATTGGGTGCTGCTCGAGCACCAACCCATTTCAATCGATCCACTCAAAAATCGCCACGTATCGATAGCATCTCTGACACACCCATTCATTGGATGACATGTGTCCAAACGGATCCCGCCATTAGCCTTTATTCTCTCCCCTCCGTTCCAATCTCTTCCCCGTTAGTGTCACGTTACTTACCCTCTCTCTCTTCCGCTCTATGCTTTTCTCTATCTTCCGTCACTGTCTCACCCAAGCTTTCTCCCCCAAATTATTACTTTCTACTGACCAACTCTCTATCTTCCGTCGCTCTCTCACCCAAACTTTTCTCTCCCACGTCATTACTCCTCACCCTGTTTTCATCTTCATCTTCTTCTTCGGTACACATCCATTCCCAGCCACCTCCATAATCAACGCACAATGCAGAAGTGAAGATTCTTTTATTTTCCTTTGTTTTTTGGGCCATAACCTCTGCAACATTGTGCTTGATCTCCAAGCATTTGTGACCGGACTTCTGTGCATAGGAAGAACAAATGTTGCTAAATCCAGAGAAACCCCAAGAACAACAGTTCTAGATATTGACATTACCAAAAAAAAAAAAAGAAAAGAGAGCAGTTCTTGAGAGCCTGCAATTAGAGAGAGAGAGAGAGAGAGTTATAACACTCAAAGCTAGATTCTCAGAATCATCGATTGTGGATCTCTCCTCGTCGTTTCTTCGATTGCCCTTACTAGCTCTCTCACTACGGTATTACATCAATCAATCAATAAGCTTCGGCGACTGGCGACGATCACCTGCCGTGATCGAAGTTCTGGGTATAGCTCATGAAAGCGCACTGACAGGTCTGGGGGAGGTCGACGACAAAGAAGAGAAAATTGTAGAGCGGAAGAGAGAGAGGGTCAGTAACGCAGAAGTAACGGGAAGAGACAGTAACGGAGGGGAGAGAATTATAGTGGGACCCCCTATGGACACATGTCGCCCAATGAATGGAATGTCTCAGAGATGACTCGGCAAGCCAACAGCAGCTAATATTTTCTCGTGTAGCTACTATGGCAAGATAGTAATGTAGAAGTCTATCGCTACATAACCCACATAGAGTCTTTGAATTCTATGCCAAACTCACTATGACAAGGCGTTGGGCTATACCATCAGATCAAATAGTGTATCCACTTCAATGTATGTCCAATTATTAATTTAAAACCCACAAATGTACATGCGCAAAGCGTATGAGAGAGAAAGGTCGGCTTTTTATTCACCTAAATAATTAAAAGAAACTAGTGATAAAAATATACAATACTAATATGTGGAAAGGGCAAATCATGCTTAAAATTTGACATCTTTTAAAGAAAGATGGAAGATAGCAAATGCTAGCATGAAAAAAAAAATGCTTACCAAAAAAAATGCTAGCATGAAAAATGTTTGTAAACTAAGTAATTATGATTGTTTGGAAAAGGAAAAAAAAAATGATTGAAATCTATTAAAAGGAGGAGTTCCACCTTACTTATAGAATAGCATGGATGGATAATTATTTTGAGTGCCGCTAGCCCGACAACTATATTATGCTGAACTCATAACGGAGCTCGTGTGACCACAAATCTTATATATGGTTGATGGACAAAACGGACTGTAAAAAATTCGTGGGATGATGAGGCCTATCTTTGATGATCTGATTTTTTATTTCTTTTGTATTTCCTATCTTTTCTTATAAGCATATATATATATATATATATATATATATATATATATGCTTGCCAATCCCATCCCACCCAAATCGGTTTTTAATGCTGCAAGCGGAAAGAAGAAAGGTGATGTGCAAGAAACGTTAAGCTATTTTTTCGAAAATAGGTGCACACGCACCAGTTCAAACCACCAATCTGAGGTTCCATAAAAACGATCTCGAATGGAATGAATTCTGGAAAAACGCCCACTATGCGCGCAAAATAACATAAGTCCGCACTCACATTGTAGAGCTCATCTCATTAGGAAAAGATTTCCTAAGCATCCTTTGTTCATCAGTGACTCATAATCCCATGTATGAGCAAACTCGAAGTAAAATTCTTCATCGTATAAACCATTGAGCACTATAGTACCCTATTTAACAAACAATAAATAAGTATAGAGAGTGTCATGATCAAAGAAAGAAATAACCCGATATAATAGTAATCTTAAGAAAAGTTTAGAACTTACTTAGGATTCAAGGCATGTGACACAGTGAAGGGAGTGGTGTTCCTAGTCCAACGATCCACAAGAATTGTATAAACCACCTTAATAACATGTAGCTCTCATCTAGCCTTTCACTTCATGCACATATATAGCGTCTTCACTTTTACTCATCAAATCCCACATGTCAAAACAAGTGAAGACAAGGCTGTCCGGTGTGGTACAAATTCTAAGCAGGTCAATAAATAAGATGTCGTGAAGGAAGGAAGTATGAATCAATTTGAATCCTACAAAAATCATCCAACACCTTCTCCTTAACAAACCTAGCCCTCCTAATTATCATCCCGATAGTACTCCAATTCTCACAAATAACCATCATTTGAAGACAATTCGTATCAACTTAAACCGCTCTAAGCATCACAATCATGATGCAATAATGTATCCTCGATGTAAAGCAATTCAAGGAAAAACCTGTATATATGCTAATCAGGAAAGGTTCAGATTGAAATTTTGATTGCATAACAGCATCAACAATCTTTATAATCAACTACATCCTCGTATAAACTTCATGTCCTCCACACCTTTCTTTGCGGAAATAATATCTTTAAAGCTATATAAGGGGCGCATCACACAGGCTTCCAAAAAGGAACTGATAATTTTGTTCAAAGAAGTTCTACTCAGCACCCTCTAC
>JAGVVM010009270.1:0-17336 GCA_019149425.1 Psidium friedrichsthalianum
ACCGGGTTAGAGACTAGGGCAGTTGCTCTTCAGACAGTATCCCCTGCTAACAATATATCTCCGGATGTAATTTCCAAGAATCCGATGGATCGTCTTCACTCTCACCAGTTCCTTATCCGTTCAGCCGGGGAAGGAAAATGCAGTGGTTGCTCTGGAGAAAAGTTGTGGAGAGAAGGCAGAGGAGAATGATAAAAGAATAGAGAGTCAGCTGCTCGGTCTCGAGCATCGAAAGCATGTTATTACACTGCTGTGAAAACTCTTTTTCTGCTGCCATTGCTACTAATTTTTCTTGTTCTTGTTGTTATATACTGTTTTCTTTTTTTTTTTTTGGTAAAGAAAATAACTACTGTTTTCCAATGGTACCTGAAACTAAAATAGGGAATATTTTTTTCACATGCAGTTTTCTTTGTTATCAAGTTGGTTGCTTGATGAAAGAATGGTAGAATAAGTTTGATTTCTGATAAACTGAAAGCAACTCTTGAGGACTCTTGTTGCTTACTTATGTGTTCTAATAGGTTCTTTTTTATTTTCTCAATCATGGTTTTTGTGTCTGGTTACCGAAATATCTCATAGCACTGAGTTGCCGGGGCCTGTAATCTTATGTTCTGGATGTCAACACTAGCTACATACTGAAAATAATAAGGCATTCACCTGATATGTCAACCAACCATTGTGCATCTGCTTTGGGAATTGATGCCTGGCAGAGGCAGTTTTTCCAAATTTATACAGTTTTTACTTGGAAAAATTGGATGGATCATCTTCCTGGGTATGCAATACTTGCAGGCATATACTTGGGAACTGAAGCTGAAGTTGAAAAACTTAAAGAATTAATCAGGAATTACAGAGGAACAGGTACCTGATCAAGTTACTAATGTTGCTGCCATAGTGAAGATTTAAGAAGTCTTGTTGTTTTCAAATATGTCTTAATTCGTTCTTACTTTGTTCTCTTTTGGTATACCAATGGCAGAGGCTTGATGGAAATGCAAAAGAGTCAGGTGCGTTAGTCTCTATAGTTAACTTGAACTCCCCAGTTTCATGATTAATTCAGTAATAACGGAGAATGACATAGAGGGATTAATCTTTTTGGTACAATTCTGTTTGCCTGTTACATTCTCAATGTTGATAAGTAACGGCAACTACAAGTGCTCTCCATGACCTTCCCTTTCCCTGCAAGCACTCCTTAGAGAAGCCCCTCCATGGTACATATGCCGCCTCAAAGATTCCAATTCAAGATTCCTCCCGGTATTTACGCCATTCTTTGGTGATCTGTCAGCTTGCTTTATCTTTTAGCCCTTATGTGGTGGTGAAAACAATCTAGGCCAACCTGAGAGCTTCTAGGGTAGAGTGAATTTTGGAGTGACTATCATTTTTGAAGCTACTACTGGAGGGTTTAAATCTCTATATACCTCTCTCTCTTCATAAATGACGACATCCAATATGTTTTGAGTGCGTTCTACAGAATTTGTCTGGGTGTACAATTTACTAATTCCATAGAAAGAACATCACTGAGTACTGCGACATATCTCTTACGCTAACTAAAAGAACATCATGTAGTATTCTACATATCTTTCTTTACTAACTGGTGATCTCTGTAATGACGTGCAGATCCTAAATTGGGTTCCTTTTTGTGTTTCGTCTACTATGCAGATCTTAGAGAAGTGAACCGGGCGTGGGAGGTAAATAGAATCTCTTTATGGGACAACTGACAGGCCCGTTGGTAGATCGCTTTGAGATTGAATCATAGAATGTTCCAAATGCGGGTGTTGGATATGTGGGCAACTGCATGTTGGATGCGATGTACATGTTTATCATCATGATCATCCTCTTTAAAAGAAGATCATTTGCAGAGATTAGATAGCTGTATCCATAGATTGGCGAGGAGTGATGACCGCTGTAATAGGTTGTGAAACCATACTTAGTTCCGGTGTCTAGGTCGAAGTGGAACTCTTTTGGATTCGTGTGCTATATTTGTGGGGTGAATAGCACCAACCAAGTTGTGTTTGGCGACGGGAGTTCTCAGGAAGTTGATGCACCATCTCTGTAACATAGAATGATCTTAGGAATCAAGACATCATTAGGTTTTAATGTTCTTACACCCTCTTTGGTTTTTCTCAGGTTTGCATTTGAAACGTCCATAATGATCATAGGCCATGAATCGGCACATAATAATGTTGGCAATCATTTCAGAAGTGGTTATGGAGCTTGACTGAATGGGCAAATCAGTCTAACATCCTGTGCTCATTCAGCCACTAAAAAGAAAAGAACAGAAAGATCACCCTATGCTTAAACAAACTGAATCAATTTGTGATTTCTCTACTGTGGATCATTCATATAAAGAGGAGACAATCTAAGCATACATATAGTGAGCATGAACTGTACTCAATAGAAATGAGGGTGTTTAAACGTACAAGAAGCACTTATCAGAGACTATGGGATCATTAGATTACTGTCTAAAACAAGAAAAAGAAACATTTGGAGAAAGAAACGAGAAAAAGACATGCGCAACTTCGATCTCTGGATTAGATGCATGCCTTTGCAGCTGAAAAGAGGATACACAAGTAGAGGCAGCTCAGCAGATATACACAGGTTGTTTTGATATCTCCCCACTTTCTTTTTGGTCCTCATAAGTCCATCTTGAAAATATGATTGGATCAGGAGCACACTAATCATCCACAGTCCATCTGCATTGCGATGGCAGGATCTGTAACCAAACAAGTCCCCTCAGCCTTTCAGTGATCGAATTCGAAGATTACCAAT
Organism: Psidium friedrichsthalianum; assembly: GCA_019149425.1. Taxonomy (NCBI): domain Eukaryota; kingdom Viridiplantae; phylum Streptophyta; class Magnoliopsida; order Myrtales; family Myrtaceae; genus Psidium; species Psidium friedrichsthalianum. Next base: position 2,758 of record JAGVVM010009270.1, read on the forward strand.
GTGAACTATACTCAAAATGAGAATATACGTTGCAAGTAAATATCTTACCTGCCAATCAGCACCTGCACAAAGTGCATAGAATTTTCTTGAATGAACAGCTTTCAGATAATTCTGCAATAAAGGAGAACAAAATTTCTCTCTCCATCCAGCTGAAGAACCCCAAAATGCCACATTAAAGCATTGTCCATGCAAAAACATGGTTCTCTTAGTAGCGGGATAATGTGCCAGAAATTATACGAGTTTGAGGACTAAGCCCATGGACCTCCCTAACTTCTGGCATACTCAAAAACGAGGCCTTCTGCAACACTCCTTGCCCTTCCATGGCCAAAAGTTTGCTAATGATAGTCAGTGCAAAATCTGTGACAGATGCAAGTCCGCTGCTCGTGATCACCTTCCATCAATGACCACCTTAGCACCATCCAGTCCGTCACAAGCGAGGTGGTTTGCAACAGATGGATCTGCAGTGACTTTCTTATCCTACACATTGGAGAGATTACGCGTGATCTGATACAGGAGATAAGGGAGAAAAGGTTAATAGGATTTTAAGTACCTTCAGTAAACCATGTCTGTGTAAGATTGCTTGGGAAGAGCAGATTGCTCCATATACTCTTCCAGCCAAATTTTGCTCCTTTAGCAGCTTTTTCAAAATTCTGGACTTATGTAAACGGTCAGCACCAGCGGTTCCTCCCTGTAATTCCATATTGAATGACCCTTTCAATTAATGGCACAGACACGTACAATCTCGCACAATACTCAACTTTGATATACTGAATCGCAGAATAAGCATGCAAATAACAAGCTCAATAGGCACATGGTCTCTCTTCACTTATTTATATACTAAAAGCATGATGAGAAGAATCATCAAAGTAAATAATCTAACAGCAGAAAATCTATCCTCCCAGCAAAATGGTTGGAGCAAGGCTGTAATGTGCATAAAGCTCTTGCTCGGTAGAGGCAATGTCTCCACAAACTTCCTCCACCTCAAGTAACCAAAATTTTCTATTGGAGCTTTTGCTTGGTTAACGCTCATAAAGCAACAAAAGGATGTCGACTCGATTTACTCTTGATGTTATTAGTCATGATGCTCTTGTAAGAGTAACTCTTAGACAACTGCAAAACGTGATGTTTCTAAGAGCAAAACATCAAAAGAAAATCTCACTGGAAGAATGATCAAGTCATAGCTTGTTTCTGCAGCTTCACCAATTAACTGGTCAGCAACAATTTTTGTGCCTTGCGATGCCAAAATCTGCAAATGTCTTTCAACTGAAGCAACCACCACATCTACTTTGGCTCGTCGTAGAACATCCACTATAGTTACCACTCAATGTCCTCACAACCATTTGCAATTGGAATTAGGACCTGTTTAAAGTTTGAATAGCAAAGAGATCTCATAAATGTTACAAATGAATCCTTCCATAATAAGGTTTAGTAAATTGTAACAATACATAATAAAAACAAAAGATTCTGACAAAAAAAAGGAAAAAAGGGAAACAAAAGAAAAGTGGTGCATGATGGAAATAAAGATTTTCTTCCACGAAAGTGACTTGCCGAAATAAGCTCCAAAAAACTCATAAAATCGGATTGCATAACAGGCAGCTTTTCTTTCAACTGGAGAAATCATAGCTAGAGTCTCTGACAGAACAAGCTATTCCAAGTGAAGGGTCTATTAAGACTTGCAAGTATAAGAGACTTTTCACAAAATTACAGAAAATAATACGTCCTAATTACAGCCATTGAGCACATGATAGATGTGACATGGCTTGATCAATCAATTTCATGCACAAATTCCACCTGATCAAGCTGTTAGAAGCAAGTGAATTTGGAAGACAGTAATAACATGAGAAGCACGTACAAATTGGTATATGGTGAAAAGAAGAGATCAATAGTTGAACCCAAATTAAGAGATAACACTTACACGAGGAGTATGGTCCACAACCCACTCAGCTTTGTTGAACTCTTTGTTTGAGAATTATCATCAGCATCGTGCATCAGCTAAAAATAAAACAGGGGCAGAAAAGGGAGAGATAAGATTCAAGAACTAAATTCTTCAAGTGGTTAATTAGTGAAATCTGGGATGAACATTAAAACATACACCATATGTACTACATCCTTACCAAGGATTCTCCAATTTCCACAGCGACAGACTCACCAAAGAGCTGCTCCACTAAGGACAGGGCAAAAAGGAATGAAGTTCCAGGACCACGGCTAGTTGTAAGCTCTCCTGAAACTTGGATATTTGATTTAACGGCCCAGAAAGTGGGGAGCTTGTCAAAGAATGCAGGGTGACAAGTAGTCTAGCATGAAAAACAAAGTCATCACCAGTTACAGTTTGTGTATATTTGTCTAATTTAATGCAAGACATAGCAACCCACCTGCTTTCTTTTCAGAAGGCCCCAGGGGAGAAGTGTGACTGCAGGAGCAGCACATATAGCTCCATATAACCTCCTTCCCTCAGCCTGCTTGCTCATGATTTTTCGAAGGATTTCACAATCCCTGAGCCGTGATGAACCAGGCATTCCTCCCTATTAGTGCAGAAATATCATTATCATGAAACCGCAACTTGGTTGACTGCAAAATCCCAGCCTTTTTTTTTTTTTGTGCGGGGGGCGCCGGGGGGGGGGGCGGGGGGCGTGCGTTTATTTAGCTTCAGTCATTGTCATTTTATCACTACTTCCGCTAACTTTGATCATAGCATCATGGAAAAGCTAAGGGAAAATCACTTGCTTAAGAACATATGGATGCTCCACGTATTCCTTACTTGCTAAATCGTACAATTACTTTTGCAAATATGCATTGATGTGAAGAAATGTACCGGCAAAGCCACTAGGTCATAAACTTCATCACAGCATTCTGAAATTGAGACATCAGCAACAAGTTTAACACCACTGGAAGCTTCAATCTGGAGCTGTGGCTCCACAGAAGCGACTGTCACATTTGCGCCAGCTCGACGAAGCACATCAATTAGCACCACAGCTTCCATTTCCTCTGTGCCAAATCCGATTGGTATTAGGACCTGGCAAGAAAGAAAAGACAAATCAGCACTCCAAATGAAACCGCCCATATATTCGATTAAGCTATCTTTTCTAACCGATGAAAACTTCCATCTTTCGGAAAGATTTGTGTCTCAACCAATCTAAATGATGCCCACCATTTTCACTTTTTTGCTAGAAATGCCTTTGGAACATACATTATATTCCAAATTTCCCCCACTGACTCTTCCCTCCATATTATCAGGAAATAATGGAGCACAATTGCAATATTTCCAAAACTTCACCTTTTGTTTTTTGTTATCCAGTCCTCGAGACAAACAACGTGGACAGTAAACAATATAAGATAATACATCAAATGGGTTCTCCATTTTTCCTTAACTTTCCTCTTCAAATGAAAATGGAAACAGTAAACCTGCAAATTTCAATGTCAAACAGCCTCTCGTTCTCTTGTGCTCGTATTCCCATCACTTAACAAAAAAGAAGAGGGGAACAATCTCAGAGAGGACCTTCTTAGTCGCGACAGGAGGAGCTTCGGCGGCGTCCGTTGTTAAGATAGTTGGAGTTGGAGAAGGAGACGGCGCTGTCCTGGAGGGTCTTGAAGAGCGTTTTCGTCGACGCTCCTCGCGTCGAAGCTTTTCTTCGTGGGGGCGCGGTGGACGCGAGCGTCCGGAAAGAAAGCGAAGTCACGGACGTCAAGATTGAGGAGGGTCTGCGAGGTGGCATGAACTGGAGAGATGGACTCGGAGAGAGGAGGGACGACAAAGACTCCATTGCTATTGAGCTCGAGCTCTGTGGAAAAGAGCATCCGCCGGCGCTTTACAGAGGGAAGTATCTCATCCAAACTGATTTCGAAGGTTTTGCAGTGGTGAGTCCTGGCACTATTCAACATGTAAAAATGACTTTGGTACAAAGTGGCAGTATCATCCCCAACTTTTAATTTATTAAACATGATTCCTGAATTTTTTTATTTATATTTATTTCAAAAAAAAAAATAATAATATTTATGAATTTAAATTAATAAAAGGATAACATTGAACATTTGCATGTAGTTAAGAAACTAAATAGAACATATATCAAAAATCCATAAATCATATTGAACAAAGTAAAAGTTCAGAGATCATATTAGACAGTGGGTTAAAGTTCAAATCATATTGAATAAATTAAAAGTCCATGGATCACATTGCAAGTTGGACTAAAGTTGAAAGAGCATTCGTGTCGTTATCTTTGCTCAATGAAAAGATAATAAAAATTGAAATAAAAATGGAACTAATAGCACATTTAATGCATGTATCAAAATATACCATTTTCAATAATCGATAGTCAATATGATAAATTTTTTGAAAAATTTCAAATAAGAGATCAAAGTACCCTTATTTTTTCAAATAAGGGCATGAAGTTCTCTAATTATTTCAAAAAATGACATAATCAAGGACATTTTTATCATTTGCTTTTTTTAGTTTTCTTTTTTCTTTTTTCTTCTTTCTTCTTTTATATTTTTATCCTCTCTCGGTGGCTAGCCAACCACCGGTGAGTGGCTCACCTGAGTGTGTTGAGGGTTGCCCTCTACTCCCTCAGGTGAGGGCTAAGCGAGGCCGGCAAGGATAGCCTTGGGTGAGGCGAGAAGGTTTGCAAACAAAGAGAAAATCTCAAAGCTTGGTGAACTTCAAGACCTGCAACAAGTTGTTGCAAAGAAGATGGAAAAAGGAAGAAAACCATGAAACAATAAACCAAAAGAAAAGGGAAAGAACCTAGTCTAACGATCGTTGACCTCGCTTGTGGCTAGCAAGGATAGCTCTCAACATATTAGGTGAGGTTGGCCCTCGCCCACGGAGGGCAGCCCTTGGCTTGCCTGGGCAAGGCATGTGAGGGCTGCCCTCACCTCGCTTGTGCCTTTGTCTCACCGAGTCCTCACCAACTCACTCAGTTTGGTGAAATTGAAGACCTGCAACACGCTTCATCAAAAGATGGAAAAAAAGGAAGAAGACAATGAACAGTAAACTTTTTTTAAAAAAGGTAAAGAAATGCTTTTGGACAATGCCCAGATTTGGTATCGCCCTCGCCTGGGTGAGGCAACCCTCGACTCGCTCAAGTCAGGCTGCCTTACCCAGCAGCAACAACCCTTGTTGATGGTCGGCCATTGCCTAAGACCGCCCATCAGTGAGAAGGAAGGCCCAAAAAAGGGGGTGGGAAAAAAAAAAGAAATGTGAAAACATAAAAGGAAAAAGAAAAAAGTTAAATGTCGAAAATGCCCTTCGTCGGGCCTTTCTTTGAAATAAAAAGGACACTTCAGGCCATTATTTGAAATAATATCATTTTCAAGTCTTTATTTGAGAAAATGAGAGCATTCGAGCATTTATTTGAAATTTTTCCTAAATTTTCCACATATTTTTTTTGTCTGTCCCATTTTTAACTCTCATTTCTGACTTTTGAGAGCAGAGTCAAATCCCGCACATGTATTTTCCATATTACGAAAAATTATTCTCTGTATTGCATTGTTAGTGTTACGTATTTAATGTGCAATAACTGCTTGGCCGGACTGCAATAAGCGATTAGAATTGAAATAGTTGTCTTAACAAGAGGTTGACTAAAACGAAACAGAGTTTCAGCGTTTCTTCTTCTGCTGACACCTTGCAAGATGCATTTAGTATTAAATAGAGATGAGCAATTTCAGAATCGGTTCAGGTTCCAATTAAAATTTGAAACCTATCCGTTTAAATTGGTTCTTCAATTTTTAAAACCTAAAATTTATCTCACATATCCTGAAATCTGAAACCTATCCTGTCATAAATTTTAAGGTCTACCCAGTATCCACTCGTATTCTTAATTGAACGATCAAGGTCCATGCCTTTAGTATTAAATAGGGGTGAGGATTCCAGGGTTGGTCCAGGTTAATTTCAATCTATCCGTCTGTGGTTCTTCGATTTTTGAAACTTGAAACTTACATGGCATATTTGAAATCTGAAACCTACTCTGCCATAAGTTCTAGGGTTTACCCAGTACCCATTTGTATTCGTAATTGAACAATTGTAGTGAATCATCACCTGTTATGACCACCGTTTGATACTATAATTCACTGACTAAAAATCATATTTAGATACACGAATAATAACATCAACAAAGTAAAAGTTTCAGTCATGAATGTCGACGACAATCAAAACCTGAAATTAGTGATTTCAAATTACACACTCGTTATCAAACGCTATAAAATAGCATAGGATAATCGCACGAAAACATATAACAAGAAAAATACAAAGACTTGTTCTAAACTAGGAACCTATAACCTGCTCGACAAAATCAGTTCTACAATTTTAAAATCTCTATGCGAAAACATAGAACAAGAAAAACGCAAAGACTTGTTCCAAACTTGGAACTTGCCCAGCAAAATCAGTTCCTCAATTTTTAAAATCTCGAACCTATAATGCGTATACCCTAGAACCAAAAATCAGCCTGATTCTCTGCTTCCGATCTACCTTGGAATCGTGTCACCCTTGGGATCAAGTGGAAGGAAAAAGTAATAAACATGGAGAAATATATGTACGAACTTTATAATTGAATTCATCATTAAAAAGTAAAGATAAATTATTTGGTGAGTCAAGTGGATGAATCTCCAACGTGGCGAGCTGACGCAGCCGAGCGGGCGGATATGAACTCCACGCAAGCTCCGCCAACGCTCAAATCATCGGCCCGTTGCCATTGCCAAAATCCTCAAGCGCAGCACCGTCTGCGAGCGCGAGGACGAACTTGCTCAGCTCGATCCGGAGAGCGACGGCGATCGCGATGCTTAGGGCTTTCGCGCGGCGAGCGATTTCGGCTTCCTCGGGTCGCGACCCGGTTCCGTCTCCGCGAGGGCGAGGGTTCTGCTTGGGAGTGCTTCCCGACGGCGTCGATCGCAGCTCCGACGACTACGCCCGCAACTCCGGAGCCATGGCGGATCTCGTCTCGCAGCTCCAGTCTCACATCCAGAAGGTACGAGGTCGACAGTCGTGTGTATCGGAGTGGATTGTGTGTGGGGCGTCGTGATTGCTTATGCTCTCGAGTGTTTTTCTGGCGCTGAGGAGTTGTGGGTTTTTGGGTTTGATGGTTGGAAGGTGCTCGGTGGGGGAGGAGCGGAAGCCGTGAAGAGGAACAAGAGGAGGAATAAGCTGCTTCCTCGGGAAAGGATTGATCGTCTCATTGACCCTGGCTCCTCTTTCCTTGAGCTCTCGCAGGTTTGTAGACTCTGATGTTTCTTGGTCGCGGGCAGCGTTTCCCTTATTCATATCAGGGCTGTTGGTTCGTCTTCGAGTAGATTCATGTCATTGCGAAATATCGGTGGTCTGTTACTTATCCTTAGTCTTTGGTTTTGAATTAATATCGAAGGGGGAAAGTTTATGACAGAGTCGATACATTGTCGGTACGCATTCTTTTAGGTACTCCAGTCCAAGCCGATTCTTGAACAAAATCAAACCAGCGGCAATTGAAATCGACCCTAGATCGAGATTGTATTGGATTCACATTAGGCTACTGCACGATTACGATCCTATGTGGTAACAGCAGTTAGCTCTGTGGTTGGGAAATTAAAAAAAAAAAAAATCTAGGAATCAGAAGTTTCTTTTATCTTGTACTTCTATTGAGATTCAATTTGCACGCCAATCTTTGTCTTAATTCTCTACTTCTTAATCTGCATCTTATGGGAAAAGCTTGCAGGCCATGAACTGTATGAAGATCCCTTGCCATCTGCTGGTATAGTTACTGGAATAGGTCCTGTTCATGGACAGCTTTGTATGTTCGTGGCTAATGATCCTACTGTTAAAGGGGGAACCTATTTCCCAATCACCGTGAAGAAGCATCTCAGGGCACAAGAGATTGCTGCCCGATGCAAACTGCCATGTGTATACCTTGTTGACAGTGGTGGCGCTTTCCTCCCAAAACAATCTGAGGTTTTCCCTGACAAGGATAATTTTGGTAGGATATTCTACAATCAAGCTGTGATGTCTTCTGAAGGCATTCCTCAAATTGCGCTGGTATTAGGCTCTTGCACTGCAGGGGGTGCCTATATTCCTGCCATGGCTGACGAAAGTGTAATGGTCAAGGGAAATGGCACAATATTTCTTGCTGGGCCACCACTCGTAAAGGTTAGTTGTAGGTTTGATGAAGTTGGGTTTTCATGTACGTTAACGTTAAGCCTTCCATTTTCAATTTTCATCCTTTTGATGTTATCCTTCTACCATTAGGCATGGTTAGGTAAAGGTCTAGGGTATGCACCTTTTCGTGTTTTGTGCTTGCGGATGCCAATTTAAAACCTGGACATATAATGAAAGAGGAGTTTCAGTAGGCTGCTACAGGAGAGGAAGTTTCTGCAGAGGATTTAGGGGGTGCAGTGGTGCATTGCAAAATGTCAGGTGTTTCAGATTATTTTGCACAAGGTATATAGCTTATCTTTTCTGCAAGATCTGTTTCAGATGTATCTCCTGTGATTTCTCCAATGCCTTTTGCACTATCTGATTATTTATGGAGCTCCCTGCGATTTCACGAAATTTAAACTTGCCAAAAATGGATACTTGAGTTTTTATCCTTTTGGAATTGTCTTCTGCATGAACGTAAAACTGTATTCTGTGATGATTTTCAATTCAAATGAACTATTGAAAGAATACTCTCTCTTCTCTGTCTGTCTCTCTTTGTCTCTCTCTCGGCCAGCATGACAGGTTGGAATGTTTCCTTTTGCTTCCATAAATTACATTTTCCATTCCCTTTGTAGATGAGCTGCATGGTCTTGCTCTTGGAAGGAACATCATTAAGAACTTTCACACTGCTGGGAAACAAGGAACTTTGGCTAGATTCCAAAATGTCAGTTCTGAGATTAAAGAGCCCTTATATGATGTAAAGGAGCTTCGTTCTATTGCACCAACAGACCACAAGCAGGCCTTTGATATTCGATCTGTTATTGCTCACATTGTAGATGGCAGCGAATTTGATGAATTCAAAAAACTCTATGGCACTGTGAGGATACTTTCGTAACTGAAGCATTTTGGGGATTTCTTTTCCTTTTCCTACTGTGTACTTCTGAGCTTGCTTGACCTTGCTCCATTCTTTTCAGACTCTCGTGACAGGATTTGCCCGGATTTTTGGACAACCTGTGGGAATTATCGGGAACAATGGCATACTTTTCAATGAATCTGCTTTAAAGGGGGCCCATTTCATTGAACTCTGTTCTCAGCGTAACATACCTCTTGTCTTCCTTCAAAATATCACGGGATTCATGGTATGCATTATCTGTTAATGGAAGTTCCTACAATTTGTAATAAAAAATACATGCGATTGCTTAATTCCTATCTGAATTGGGCAGTCATAACCTGGCATAATGTAACTCCCAGTTCAGAGGGTAGACTTAGATCTTATGGGTAGAGCTCTAGAACTTGCGTTGCACAAACAAGATGTTCAAGCATCAGAGATATGGTAATTAGTGCATGAGCACAGAAAGTACCTTCAGATTCTTCTCATATACTTCCATAGGAGCGTTGATGGACTGTGTATCCTGTTTGACATATTTAACTCCCTCTTGTACCAAATCAAGAAGCAGTATTTTCCCTTTAAAAGAGCAATGGGCATTTCATGTCAAGTTAGAGCATGCTAGTTTCAGTGAGGAGAGAAAAGAAGAGAAACAGAAAGAAAGTCCTTACTAGCATATCTTTTTAAGATGACAACACGTGACAGTTAGAATGTTATTAGGAAATTTTTGTTGTAGGCAGTGGTTGCTGTTTCGGAAGTAATATTCTGTCTTATGCGGAAGGAGCTCGACTGTTATGAACAACTTTTAGGGTGATTACACCACCGCGAGTAGCATTTTGGTCATGATTGATTTTCCAGTCGAGTTGCACTGTATTGAAAGTCGTGTGTCAACGTGCAAGGTTGGATCCAGATCAGAAGCAAATGGGATAGCTAAATCTGGAGCAAAAATGGTGATGGCAGTCTCTTGTGCAAAGGTCAGCTACGTGCACTCTGTTTATTATATTTATTTTTCTTTTCTTTATATTGGAAGTTACCAATTCTTTTCATTTCTTTTTCCTGCCTCTAAGAAAAGGACGCATTTGTCTAACTTTCATCTGATCTAGATGTCTCCTGATAAAGCTACCGAGATTTTGAGTCTTTGGTTAGCGCAATTCCTTAAGTTGAAATACTATGAAGCGTTATTTTCAGTGTTTGTGAGAGGTCTTCTATCATCAGCTTACAGTTACTGCACCTTGTTTAAGGTCTTCTTCAACAGCGAAAAAGCATATTTTCCTTTTGAGCTATATGCAGATATTATGCGCCTTTTGAAGGGTCAAACTTAAAAAATTTGGATTCTTATTTATTTGAATTTGCCAGTTGAGTTGGCTTTAAGACCCACTGAAAATGAATATGCTCAATCAATCTTTATCGACTTGTTTATAATAACAAATTCTTATAATCATGTGCTTTAGAAAAAAAGAAAAGATAGTTATAAAAAAACTAGGGGAGACATTCCTTGAACAAGTAATCAAAAGTTTGTTTTGTCATTATCCTTTTCCATGTGATTTAGCATTTTATAGATGCTGGAATTTGCTTTTGTGACTTGCAAATAGTGCTAAAAATATACATCTGTGATCATATCTCAGTCCAGTGGAGAATCTGTAGAACTTGCAATCGTTGTAAAGCGTGACGACCATCTTGTTCATTTTGTCTGTGGCTAGGCATATGACATGATTCTAGTCTCAGTTATAATTTATGCATCACTTTGGACATTGTTTTGACAGACACGATCACCTAGCTTTCCTTTGGTTCTGCATTCTTCTTCAGCTTGCAAGATATTAAATACTAGATATGTCATCTAAGATCTAGTTCTAGCCAAAATGTGAAAAAGAAAATCCAGTCTCTAATCTTTACTAATTTCTTTTGATTGTGTTGTGGCCTCTTTATTATTCGTAGGTTTAAACATATTTCCGCAAGTTATAAGTCACACAAATTTTATAACAAAAAAGGTGAAGAGGACTTACGGAAGAAAGATAAATGGCTTACTTGTATTTCCAGGTTCCCAAAGTTACAATCATTGTGGGTGGAAGCTTTGGTGCTGGAAATTATGCTATGTGTGGCCGTGCGTACAGTCCTGATTTTATGTTCCTATGGCCAAATGCAAAAATTTCCGTAATGGGAGGTACTCAGGTAGGCCTGCAACCCATATTCCTTTTTAGGACTGGTGGATCTGTATGATGTCACGTTTTAGCTCCAGTGTGTGTTTGCTTCCAAAAGGAAAACGGGTATAGCGTCTTGCTTTAGAGCATGCATAGTGGAGTATCAACCTACTTCATTTTCCATATTGCAGAATGTGTAAAGTGATGAACCTATTATGACCGAAAAAAAAAGTGATGAACCTGTTGACTTGAGTTAACCAGATGTAATCTAGTCCGTTAAGGATGCATCGTCTTGTGTTATAACTGATACAGTGGAGCTTGAGTCATGAAAAGGAACTAAGATTCAGAAAGTAATCTCATTAAAAGTGTTAGAAGTATAAAGGGTAAATTGGTCTTTAGGACTCTTGGGGCTTATTGATATATAAATTCTTCTTTACTTAATAATACAATACAGCGTTTTCATTCTAACATGGTATCAGAGCCTAATTAAAACCTAAACCCTAGAACAGCCACTCACTGCCGTGGACCACCAGCCACCACTGTCGATCACTTGCCACCGACCACCAACCACTGCAAATCTCACTGGGTTTGGGCGACAAATTCCAGCGAGATTAGTCTTTAGGACTCTTTGGGCTCATAATTGTATAAATTCTTCTTTATTGAATAATACAATACACCGTTTTCATTCTAACAAAAAGAAATCATGCAATCAACGTAGGCTAGTAGATGCTTGTGCAGGGCTTCTTTAATTGGACATAACTCTTAATCCGACGTGATGTGGGAGTATTATCCGAGAGTTCTTTAGCTTCCAGTAGTAAAGCTTTGTATCTATGCAATCTCTTGGTATTACGTAGGCTGCCGGTGTCCTGGCTCAAATAGAGAGGGCGAACAAGAAAAAGCAGGGAGTCCAGGTAACTTCACATGTCGAAAGAACATTCTTAGACTGACGACATGAAAGGTAAGCGCTTACGCGGCTCGATCATGCTTTTGCTGCAGTGGACGAAGGAAGAAGAGGAAAGTTTCAAGGCGAAAGTTGTGGAGGCATATGAGAGGGAAGGGAATTCTTACTACTCCACAGCGAGGCTGTGGGACGATGGGATCATCGACCCGGCGGACACCAGAAGAGTCATCGGCCTCTGCATCTCCGCCTCATCGAACCGGGCCCCGGAAGACACCAAGTTCGGGGTCTTTAGAATGTGAAAACACCAGACGACTGGGGGAGAAGAAGGAAGTAATTGCACTCATCACTTTGTGTACCGCAAAAGCTCCCCGCAGCGACATCCATCGGTCGGAATCCCAATGTAAACTCGGCGGTCAAATTGAAAACGAACTTCCCATCTCTCTCTCTCTCATCCATTCTTTTTCCGCAATGCAAGCTCTTAAAGTTTAAGACAGCAACTGCTAGATCATTGCGCAATTTCGCATGTGAATTTGCAATCCGAAATGGTTACGCCAATGTGCGTGTTTAGAAGGCGCCACGTGCGTACAGTATTAAGTTCACCAACATTGGTCAGTAGTAGCGCCTGTGGCCTAACGGATAAGGCGTCTGACTTCTAATCAGACGATTGCGGGTTCGAGTCCCACCAGGCGTGCGTTTTTGGGTCCTTAACCCTTTTTATAAATAAGGTATCATTTATCAATTCATTAATTTGTAGTTACGCAAATTCAACAGGAACCAAACGGTCACAAATAAAAATTATTTGATTTCTTAGTTTTAAATTTGAAAAACATAATGTAGAACTGGACTAGCGAGGCTTGCCTTGTTAGTGGCCGGCAGGGGCAAGCTTCGCTTGAGGCTTAGAGCTGACTATTCGGCATCTACGTTAGCACTGGTAGAGCGAGATTAGCAAGATAGACTGAATTGATATAATTGCAGTTGGTTTAAAACTTTTTTTTTGCAATTTTTTCACTATATTGATGTAGACACAAATTAGAATTTACTATTTTTTGCATGCCTGAATGTCCCCAATTTGCAACGGTCCGATTCCTAGGACCTTTGTTCCTCTAATCTGTTTTATTTTTCACAAGTGAATTTCTATTCTTTTACTTATGAAATTCAACGTGAACCATTATAAAAACAAAAAAAAAATTGCGTAACGATGTCGGCACAAATAGACTAGAAACATTGAGTAGAACAACTTAAACCCTGAAGCGTATGGTACATAAATTTTGCGAGCACTAAATCCCAGTCACAAGTAAATTTTTGTTGTTTACTTATGAAAATTCGACGCAAACGATTATCTAACAAACAAATAGACCGCGTAACGAGATCAACACTAATAAAATAGAACATTGAGTAGAACAATACAAAACCGTAGTTGTGGTCCGTAAGTTTTGCGTGTCGAATATCTCAATTCGATCAACAGCCCAAATTCACAAATTTGGAAATTTGCAACACACGATTTTTACGAAAACGAGATGTTCCGCCTTGCCTACGTCCACGGGGAGATGAATCTGTTTCACTAACTTGGAGAAAAGATTACATGTTTCGCTCACTCAAAGCGACGATTACAAAAAGGCCCAATAGCCCAAAAATTTAATTCCAATTAGGACATCAAAATGTCTCAAGTCTCTGGCGGCGGGGGCGCTGGGCGGCCCCCGCCGGGGGCCCCCCGGGACCCAAAGGGACGGGACCCCCGTGCTGTCCAGTCGTCAGGGGGCCTTTCGGAACCGTCTCATAATCTCCAAACTAATAAAAGACATCAGCCTCAGGAGCCAAATGCCTCCAACACAACAGATCAATATATACATAAAAAAGGCGAGAACGTCATATACAGGATTTACAATAACAAATAAGTTGCGTCGTCATGCAGTACTAGACTGACTACACTGAGCAGAACATCAGAAACAAGCCATACGTTAAAAAATAATTTTATAAATTCATTCAACAAAACAAGCAGGAACAACACAACACACATACACAGCCCAGGCCTCTTATTAGACTTCCTACTCCCTAACGTTAGAATTACAACCACGGCTTAAGAATAAGATCTAATAGATCATGCGTTAGCCGTACGCTTTACGGAAAACTAGAACACCCCTCACCTCACAGAAATACGAGGCATGAGAATAACAGAGACTATAAATAACGGGAGTGTGCAGCAGAGAGCAGCAGCAACGCCAAGAATCTCTAGCGAGTTCCTAGGCACCGCGATATAACTAAACATAGTCCCAACATAAGACAAAAACCACCTACGAGCCATTACACGGCGAACAGGCACGAAGATTTTGTCACTTATAGGGCGACATTAGAAACCAGTCCTAACAAAACTGTCAAGCAATCTCAAAAATGCTAGACATAGAAAAATACGGGACTAGTCGGCGCATGTTCCATAAAGGACCACAACGGGAACCAGACACAGCCTATATCAACAAGCTCCTGCAGCGCGCACTTCATCAATAGTAGATATCAAAGCACTAAGCTTTAGACTAGCCTCCTTGAAGGCCTCAGAAATCAAGAACA